>CM076574.1:814542573-814724188 GCA_034641835.2 Pinus albicaulis | reverse complement strand
TAAAACATTAGGCTAATAAAGATATGGGACATTCCCACCAGCACCGCTAATTGGAATATTTCATTTTTGTATAGTTTTGCCGCCTATAGTTAAATTAATAAATAAAGTGAGAAAGAGGGGTCAACTCACTTTAATAAAATAAAGTGCTTCCTAGTAGATGAACGTTGTAACTTAAAGGGGAGAGCCTTGGGGGTCCACACACACATGAGAGAGGCCTCACGTAGGCTCCTAAGGTAACTGCGCAGGTCAAGGAGGAGGTCAAGGACGCAGTTAGGGTTTTTGAGGGAGCTAGCACTATAAAAGGTGGGGGTTTCACTCCATTTGGCATTATTGATATGTTGATGATATTGAGAGCTAGACTTCTGTCTACTTCAGCACGCCGGTTGTTTAGTCGGTCTGCAGCACTGTTCAGTGTGAACTGAGTGTCTCCGGTCGGAGATCTCGCCCTTGGCCCCGGGGGACTTCGAGTGCCTGCTCGGGCAAGGTATTTCCTTCAGTTTCAGCAGTTGATTTGCAGGGGATTTTGGTGGATGTTTTGCAGAGGAGCTGGCCTCTTAGAGTGACTGCGCAGTCCAGGAGAGAGGACGCAGTTTCAGGAGGGAGGATGCAGTCAGTGTTTGAGCAGCGCTGTTGTGGGTGATTTTGTGGTAGCTTCAGCGTATTTCAGCCTTGGGGAGATTGTTGATTCAGCCGGAGGGTTTGCAGGAGGATTTAGGCCCCTTTCCCGGCACATTTCTTGAGCTTTTGCGCTGTTCCTGGGAGAGACAACGTTTTCATTGAGGAGGGCTTCATTGGTGGATTTTCGGAGGTGGAGCATTTGCTTCACGGTTTCTGGGTTTTGTCCGGAGTGGGGAGTACAGACAACCTTCCGATTTCCAGCTCATTCCGGTGAGGGGATCAGCCCCTAGTGCCAGTACATTGCAGCAGCAGCTTTCTACGGCAATTTTCTCCAGCAGCTAGGACACAGTCTCTATTGTAGCCATTTCTTATTCTGAGAGGGTCTTCACTTGTCTAGAGCAAGGATAGGTGCACTCATTCTGATTATCTCTTGTACCCATATGTGTATTCCCAGATTAATAAAATGCCTTAGTGTTCTGGTATTTTATGTGTACTTGTTCCATGATCTAGTTCCGGCATTTTGTTCTATATAGCTGCTTGTTTGTTTTGCTGTGTATTACTGTTTATTTCCCATTGGGGATATTACAGTGGTAACAGAGCATAGTTTTGGCTCAGCCTGTGGAGCTGGCAGTCTATGACGCCCGGGGATAATCCCTACTTTGATCAGAGGAGACACAGAGACGTTGAGAGTAGGTGGGAGGACCCCTTCAGAGAGAGGGATTCTGATCAGGAGCCACCTGAGACAGATTCAGAGCAGGAGCAGCCTGCGGGGGACACAGAGCAGCGGGACCCGATGGCAGACGATGAGGGTTCGAGGAGATGGGAGACACTCCTCCATCACATGCAGGAGATGACACAGAGACTCACGGCATTAGAGGTCAGGCAGAGGGAACCCCCCAGGGTTTTTCAGATCGGTGAAGGATCAGGTATGTCCCATCACGTGCCAGTGCATGATGCTATCCCCATTGTGGCATCGCATGCACCCACGCGATCCACAATGCCCACATTCTTACCAGAGGACGCTGGGGCAGGAGTACAGAGGGGTGCATAGAGGGATATTCCAGCACCCACGCGATCCACCATGCCTACCTTCCTGGCAGAGGACGCAGGGGCAGCAGCACAGCGAGAGCTGGAGCCGGGTCTGATGGGTGACCTTTTTACAGAGTACCAGGCGTACGGACCGGCATTCCGAGATTCTATCACATTCAGAGACTTTGTCCAGGTCCAGCATGACATTAGACCCCGTGATCATCACCGAGGGCACAGGCACCACCGTGATGACCACCGCGCAGCTAGCAGATTTCATTTGCCCACGTTTGATGGCTCATCAAACAGTTCGACAAAGTCTTGGGTGGAGAAGCTGGACATCTATTTCTAGCTTACCCAGATGTCGCAGTCAGAGGCCATTAAGGTGGCAACCTTACATCTGGACGGTGAGGCCCAGGACTGGTGGTTCCATGGGATGACGACACTCGGACATTCTGCAGTGACGACATATGCCGAGTTTACCCGGAGGGTGGTAGAGCGCTTTGACAGGAGGGATCCGGAGCAGCACTTTGTTGAGCTGACAAAGCTCAAACAGACCGGGAGTGCAGAGACATACATTTCAGACTTCTTGAGGGTTTCGGTGATGGTACCTGATTTATCGGCGGCTCGGATGGTTTACATGTTTGTGGAGGGGTTGTCAGAGCCACTTCGTTGCCTAGTCCGGTCGAACAGACCGGCTACCCTTCAGGATGCCATCAGCAGGACTCGGGACTTACAGGATGTCTTACCCAGGACTCGGACACCTTATCCCCAGAGACAGGCCTTCCAGCCTAAGGGGAAGGACACGAGGGTTCCGCCTCCCAAGGCGAATCTTGGACGAGGGCAGTTTGATGACGAGGCTAGGAGAGAGCTGAGGAGGAAGCGGTTGTGCTTCACTTGCCAGGAGCCATGGGCACCGGGACATAGGTGTGCTGCAGGGAAAGCACATTTCATTGAGGTCTTCTCCGAGAGCAGTGGAGAAGAGGATGAGGGGGATGACGTGGAGGCAGGAGATTGTTATGCAGCGCAGGGTACCTTACCACCTCCACCACCCGCAGTAGGTGGGGCATCATTTGCACCCACTAGGGGAGCTCTAGCCGCATTGCGGGGAGTTCCCAAGTACTTGACGCTGCGCGTACGAGGGACAGTGCGCGGGCAGCGGGTTTCAGTCTTAGTTGATAGTGGGGCCACCCACAACTTTATTGATGCCCAGATGGTTGAGCGGAGAGGCATACAGACAGAGGGTTTTGATGGATTTTCCGTCTTGGTCCCAGGAGATCAGACCATGGCATGTGCTCGGTATGTTCCAGAGTTATCAGTGACGATGGGCACTTATACATTGACAGATCACTTCTTTGTGGTGGATATTCCGGACACCAACCTGATATTGGGTGTTCAGTGGCTCATTACTCTGGGAAAGGTCACGACAGATTGGAAGGCCCTAGAGATGGAGTGGGATGATCCCAAGACGGGGAGGCATGAGAAGATACGGGAACAGCACACATACCCGCCTCAGACGGTATCGGCACACAGGATGGAGGCGACCTTCCGCAAGGGAGACATAGAGTGGGCGGTAGAGTTGCGAGCTTCAGAGGCAGTGGATACAAGTCAGACGGTGCATCCTGAGCTACAGTCTATTCTCGACAGGTATGCAGTGGTATTCGGGGATATTCCACCAGGGCAGCCGTCGGATCGGGGGTTTGAGCATACGATCGAGCTTGAGCAGGGTATACAGGCAGTGATTACCACACCGTATAGGCATCCCAAGGCCTATCGGGATGAGATAGAGCGGGCTATTCAGGAGTTGCTGGCCCTTGGTCACATTCGGCCCAGCACGAGTCCTCTTGCTTCTTCTGTAGTGCTGGTGAAGAAGGAGGATGGCACATTGCGCATGTGCATTGACTACAGGGCTCTGAATAAGAAGACCCTGAAGAACAGGTACCCCATCCCCAGGATCGATGAGCTGATGGATGAGTTGAGAGGAGCACGGTTCTTCTCGAAGATTGACTTGAGATCCGGGTACCATCAGATACGCGTGAGGGAACAGGACATTCCCAAGACCGCTTTCAAGTGTCATTATGGGCACTTTGAGTTTCTGGTCATGCCATTCGGGCTGACCAATGCACCCGCTACCTTTCAGTCGTGCATGAACCACATTTTCAGGGGTCATCTGAGGAAGTTTGTGCTGGTCTTCTTCGATGACATACTTATATATAGCAGGACCTGGGAGGAGCATCTCCAGCATATTGAGACAGTTTTGCACATCTTGGAGGAGCAGCAGTTCTATGCCAAGCTCTCCAAGTGTGAGTTCGGTTTGACAAAGATGCTGTATTTGGGGCACATTATAGGAGTGGACGGGGTGAGAGTCCACGAGGAGAAGATCAGGGCCATCAGAGATTGGCCAGAGCCGCGGAATGTGACAGAGCTTCGGGGATTTATTGGCATTTGCACATACTACAGGAAGTTCGTCAAGAGCTTCTCACAGCTTGCTGCACCCCTCACAGATTTGACGAGGAAGGGGGCATTCAGTTGGTCGGACACAACACAGCGAGCTTTTGACAAGCTCAAGGAGGTGATGAGCAGTTGCCCCGTGCTGGCATTGCCAGATTTCACACAGCCTTTTGTCCTCGAGTGTGATGCATCAGGAGAGGGGATTGGTGCAGTTTTGATGCAGGGCGGTCACCCGATAGCTTTTGAGAGCCGAAAGCTCCTTCCACATGAGAGGTTGTATTCCATATACGACAAGGAGATGTTGGCCATCATGCATGCATTGGCCAAATACCGGCAGTATCTAGTGGGCAGCAGATTCAGGGTGAGGTCAGATCACAACAGCCTGAGGTACTTTCTGGAACAGAAGCAGTTGCAAGAAAGACAGCAGAAGTGGATCAGTAAGATCCAAGCCTATGACTTTGACATAGAGTATGTCAAAGGCAAGAATAACGTGGTAGCCGATGCCCTTTCTCGTAGACCGGCCACGTTATCACTTATGAGCTTGGACGCTGATTGGAGGGCTCGACTGCTGGTAGAGTACTCCAAGGACAGGTTTGCGTGTGAGGTGTTGGATGGGCAGGTAGCAGATGACAGGTACAGGGTGGTCGACGAGATCATCTATTACAGGGACAGGATCTTCTTGACTGAGGGATCTCAGCTCAAGAAGAAGATACTCCAAGCTTCACACGATTCTCCATTGGCGGGCCATCAGGGGTTCACCAAGACTTACAGGGCTATCCGGGAGAGGTTCTCATGGAAGGGCCTCAAGGAGGACGTACTCCAGCATGTCAGGGAGTGCGATGTTTGCCAACGAAACAAGGGAGAGATGAGCCATCCTACAGGGTTGTTGCAGCCTCTTCCCATCCCGGAGGGGAAATGGGAGAGCATATCGATGGACTTCATCACAGGGTTGCCCATGGTGCAGGGCAAGGACTGCATCTTTGTCGTCGTTGACCGACTGACGAAGTATGCCCATTTTTTGGCCGTATCCGCACATCACACAGCAGCGCAGGTGGCTGAGCTGTTATTCAAGGAGATTTTCAGATTACATGGTCTACCCAAGACCATTGTTAGCGACAGGGACAGCTGCTTTATGGGCGGATTCTGGCAGGAGCTCTTCCGACTAGTGGGGACCGAGTTGACACCGAGCACTAGTTATCACCCCCAGACGGACGGGCAAACAGAGATAGTTAACAAGTGGCTGGAGGGCTACTTATGTAACTACGTCAGTGGACAGCAGAGGGCATGGCTGAAGTGGCTGCATCTGGGCGAGTACTGCTACAACACGACGCATCATATGTCTATTAATATGTCACCTTTCTATGCTTTGTATGGATATCATTCCTTATCTTTTGTGGACATGATGTTTGGTGTTAGCGAGCTCCAGGAAACCAGGGTGTGGATCCAAAGAGAGCAAGATATCCTCGAGCTCTCGGGGACCGCCTTCGCCCGGCCTGAGAATCAACGAAGTTGTATGCGGTAAGGGTCGGGTGGAGAGACACTTCGAGGTAGGGGACTTGGTCTACCTCGACTACGGCGTGCGGCGGTCATCGCTTAGCGAAGGGGCGGCTTAAGCCCCGCTTTTATGGGCCATACAGAGTGATACGCAGGATTGGACAGGTTGCATATGAGTTGGAGCTGCCCCAAGGCAGCAAGATTCATAATATCTTTCATGTATCATGCCTGAAAAAGGCACTGGGCCAGCAGGTGACAGTTACAGAGGAGCTACCACCCACGGATGATGAGGGGCATCTGGTGTTGCAGTCGGAGGCCATTATTGATACTAGGGAGAGGCAGCTGCGGAACAGGACAATCCGGGAGTTCTTGGTGAGGTGGAAGAACTTGCCGGATGAGGATGCCACCTGGGAGGATGAGAAGATATTGCAGCATTCATCACTTCAGTTGCTTGAGGACAAGCAACGTTCTGCTGGGGGAGACTGTAATATTCCTAATTAGCACCGCTAATTGGAATATTTCATTTTGTATAGTTTTGCCGCCTATAGTTAAATTAATAAATAAAGTGAGAAAGAGGGGGTCAACTCACTTTAATAAAATAAAGTGCTCCCTAGTGGATGAACGTTGTAACTTAAAGGGGAAGGCCTTGGGGGTCCACACACACATGAGGGAGGCCCCACGTAGGCTCCTAAGGTAACTGCGCAGATCAAGGAGGAGGTCAAGGACGCAGTTAGGGTTTTTGAGGGAGCTAGCACTATAAAAGGTGGGGGTTTCACTCCATTTGGATTATTGATATGTTGATGATATTGAGAGCTAGACTTCTGTCTACTTCAGCATGCCGGTTGTTTAGTTGGTCTGAAGCACTGTTTAGTGCGAACTGAGTGTCTCCGGTTGGAGATCTCGCCCTTGGCCCCGGGGGACTTCGAGTGCCTGCTCGGACAAGGTATTTCCTTCAGTTTCAGTAGGTGATTTGCAGTGGATTTTGGTGGATGTTTTGCAGAGGAGTTGGCCCCTTAGAGTGACTGCGCAGTCCAGGAGAGAGGACGCAGTTTCAGCAGGGAGGACGCAGTCAGTGTTTGTGCAGCGCTGTTGTGGGTGATTTTGTGGTGGCTTCAACGTATTTCAGCCTTGGAGAGATTGTTGTTTCAGCCGGAGGGTTTGCAGGAGGATTTAGGCCCTTTTTCCAACATATTTCTTGAGCTTCTGCGCTGTCCCTGGGAGAGACAGCGTTTTCATTGAGGAGGGCTTTATTGGTGGATTTTCGGAGGTGGAGCATTTGCTTCACGGTTTCTGGGTTTTGTCCGGAGGGGTGAGTACAGACAACCTTCCGATTTTCAGCTCATTCCGGTGAGGGGATCAGCCCCTAGTTCCAGTACATTGCAGCAGCAACTTTCTACGACAGTTTTCTCCAGCAGCTAGGACGCAGTCTCTGTTGTAGCCATTTCTTATTCTGAGAGGGTCTTCACTTGCCTTTAGCAAGGATAGGTGCACTCATTCTGATTATCTCTTGTACCCATATATGTATTCTCAGATTAATAAAATGGCTTAGCATTCTGGTATTTTATGTGTACTTGTTCCATATTCTAGTTCCGGCATTTTGTTCTATATAGCTGCTTGTTTGTTTTGCGTGTATTACTGTTTATTTCCCCGTGGGTTATTCCCCGTGGGGGATATTACAATGCATGATGGCCAACATCTCCTTGTCATATATAGCATACAACCTCTCATGTGGCAATAGTGCTTATGACTCTCGAAAGCTATGGGGTGGCCTCCCTGCATCAAAACTGCACTGATCCCCTCCCCCGATGCATCACACTCCAAGATAAAGGGTTGTGTAAAATCTGGCAATGCTAACACTGGACAACAGCTCATCACCTCCTTGAGCTTGTCAAAATCCCTCTGCATTGTATCCGTCCAACTGAATGCCCCCTTTTTGGTAAGCTCTGTAAGTGGTGCATCAAGCTGGGAAAATCCCTTGACGAACTTCTGGTAGTAGGTGCAGATCCCTACAAATCCTTGAAGTTTCGTCACGTTCTTCGGCTCTAGCCAATCCCTGATGGCCCTGATCTTCTCCTCGTGGACCCTCACTCCGTCCACCCCAATGTGTGCCCCAAGTAGAGCATCTCTGTTAGCCCAAACTCACATTTGGAGAGCTTAGCATAAAATTGCTGCTCTTCCAAAATGCCCAATACAGCCTCTATATGTAGGAGGTGCTCCTCCCATGTCCTGCTATAAATCAAAATGTCGTCAAAGAACACTAATACACACTTCCTCAAATGACTATGGAAAATGTGATTAATGCATGACTGGAAAGTGGCCAAGGCATTGGTTAGCCCAAAAGGCATCACCAAAAACTCAAAATGGCCGTAATGACACCTGAAAGCAGTCTTGGGAATGTCTTGCTCCTTCACGCAAATCTGATGGTACCCGGATCTCAAATCAATCTTTGAGAACTTGGCCCCCCTCAGCTCATCCATCAGCTCATCGATCCGTGGGATGGGGTACTGGTTCTTCATGGTCTTCTTGTTCAGGGCCCTGTAATCAATGCACATCCTCAACGTGTCGTCCTTCTTCACAAGTACTACTGAAGAAGCAAAGGGGCTAGTGCTAGGACGGATGTGTCCAAGAGCTAGGAGCTCATGGATAGCCCTCAAAATCTCATCCTGATAGGCTTTGGGATGCCTATAGGGTGTAGTGATAACAGCCTGGATGCCCTGCTCCAGCTCAATCGTGTGCCCAAACCCTCGATCTGGTGGTTGTCCTGGTGGTATCTCCCCAAATACAGTAGCATACGTGTCGAGAACGAACTGTACATCTGGGTGTACACCTTGCCCTGTAGATCCTGCTTCCGACACACGCAACTCCACTACCCACTCTATATCTCCTTTCTGGAAATCTGCCTCCATCCGGTGTGCTGAAACTGTCTGTGGTGGATAGGTGTGCATACCCTGAATCTTCTGATGCCTCCTAGTCTTCTTGTCCGTCCACTCCATCTCCAAGGTCTCCCAGTCAGTGGTGACCTTCCCTAGTGTGATAAGCCACTGTACCCCAAGTATCACGTTGGTGTCTGGAATGTCCACCACGAAGAAATGATCTGTCAGGGTGTACGTCCCCATCGTCACTGCCAATGCTGGCACACACCTGGCACATTGCATGGTTCGGTCCCCTGGAACCAATACCGAAAACCCATCAAAAGTCTTCGTCTATATGCCCCTTCGCTCTACCAGCTTGGCATCAATGAAATTGTGGGTAGCCCCACTGTCTACCAACAACGACACATGCTGCCCTCGTACTGTGCCTCAGACACGCAGTGTCAAATACTTGGGAACTGCTCGCAAGGCTGCAAGGGCTCCCCCGGTAGGTGCAAAAGCTGCACCTCCTGCTCCAGGTGGTGGAGGTGGTAGATGATCCCCTCTTTGCACTGTACTGCTGCCTCCAGCCTCCATCCCCTCATACTCCTCTTCTTCCTCGCTACTATCGAAGAAGACCTCAATGTAATGTGCCTTCCCCGCAGCACAATGGTGTCCTAGTGCCCATGGCTCCTGGCACGTGAAGCATAACCTCCTCCGCTTCAGGTCTCTCCTGACCTCATCATCTCCAAACCCTCTGCCCTGGTTCCCCTTGGCAGGTGGAACCATCTCGTCCTTTCCCTTCGGCTGGAATGCCGATCTCTGGGGAAAAGGAGCTCTAGTCCTGGGAAGTGCATCCTGCAAATCCCGAGTCCTCTCAACTGCATCATGGAGTGTCGTGGGCCTCGTCAATCTGACTAATCCTCGTAGAGGCTTTGCCAATCCATCTATGAACATATAGATCATCCAAGCTGTGGATAAATCAGGTACCATCACAGAGAGTCTCAAAAACTCGGAGATGTATGTGTCCGACCTCTCGGTTTGCTTGAGTTTTGTTAGCTCAACAAAATGCTCCTCTGGATCCCTACGATCAAAACGCTCCACCAGCCTCTGCGTAAACTCGGCATATGCTGTCACTCTCGAGTGTCCCAGCGTAACCATCCCGTGAAACCACCAATCCTGGGCCTTGCCCTCTAGGTCCAGCGCTGCCACTTTGATGGCATCTAGCTTTGCCATCTGACTAAGCTGGAAATATATATCCAACTTCTCCACCCAAGCTTTTGCCGAACACTTGGATGACCCGTCAAATGTCGGTAAATGGAATCTGCCCACCGTGCGCTGCAAGTCCCCATCATGTGAGTGCCTGTTCCCTCTGTGATGGTTGCGGGGTTTGCTGTCCCGCTTGAGCTGAACAAAATTATGGAAAGTGAGGGCATCTCTGAACTCCTGGCCGTATGACTAGTAATCAGCAAAGTAATCTCCCATGTGTGTCGGTTCCTGCTCCTGCTGTGCCTCTGCCCCAATGTTTGCGGCAAGAAATGTAGGCATCGTGGAACGGGGAGGTGTGTGTGATACCATCTGCTGCGCTGTGAGGTGCTCTTGTAAATGATGAGACGTGCTTGAGCCCTCTCCAACGTAAAAACCCCTTGGGGTCTCGCGCTGTCTAGATTTTGCCATGAACCTTTGCCCCATCTCTTCTATCTGTCTCGACAAATCCTATACTGATTTGAGGAGGAGTTCCCCGAACTCCTTCTCGGCATCTTTTTCCTCCGCCATCTGTTCTTCTTCCTCTGCGTCCAGTACTGGAACGGTGTCACATTTCTCGAAAGTGAGCTCTAACCTTCGTTCTTGGTCTTTATACTTTCTTCCCCTGTAGGTGATGTATGGTTTTCCTGCTGGTGTCATAGACAATCTGCTCCACAGGCTGAGCCAAGTCTATGAGCTCTGATACCACTGTAATATCCCAAATGGAAATAAACAACAATACAAGCACATAAACAAAGACATACAACAACTAGAGACAAATCATAAGGGAAACAAACAATATGGAGAATGCTGAGTTATTTTATTAATATTGAGAAATGGGAATGAGTACAGAGGTGATCAGAATGATGGCACCTCGGCTTGCACTAGGCAAGCGTAGAAAAACTCTCAAGAAGTGACCCGGAATGGCTGCTCCCTCTGGACTACGTTATCTCCAAAGCTGTTGGTACTGCTATTGTGTTGCTGCTACTGTTGGAATGAACTGAATCTTTGGGGCTGCTCCCCACCTCGGAAAATTCTGAAACTTCGGGAATGGCCTCTACTCCCAATACCCAGAAAAGCCTAGAAAGATTTTCAGAAATGGCCGACCCCCGAAAATGACTCCCTTGAGGCACTATGCTATTCCTCAAGGAGGAATGTTGGCTCTGAATGATCTGCTCCAAATAATGGCCCCTAACTCCTCCAAAATGCCAGAATAGGGAATTGTTGGCCCCTTACCCACTATCCTGGGCCGAATCCACCAACAAACCCCCAATTCGGAACCACCTCCTCTCAAGACTGCGTCCTCCCTCTCACTGACTGCGCTGTCTCTCTGAGTGGATGCTCCTCCTGTGGTAGCTGCAACTCTCTCCGGCAAAACAAGGATGAAACTCCTCACCCCGGGGCTGAGATTGGGATCTCCGAACGGAGACACCTGATGTACTAAACAGTACGTACAGACTTTGATAAACAACAAGCGTCCTCAATGTCAGAAGACAAATCTCAAAGATGCATAATCAGAATGAGTGAGAATAAGGAGACCCTTCCTCCTTTTATGCTTGGTGAGCCTTTCCCTCACCTAGGCCCCACCAATCTCTGCGATGTCCCCCTTGGCCCACGCTGTCCAACTCACTCTGCACTGGCTTGGCCTTGCCAGCATCTACGCGCCATGACCACTAGGCCCCACGTTGGCAAATAGACATGTCTCTTAAGTGACTTTAGGAAATACTTTTTATCCTAAGTGTGAGCTAAGTGTCCCCTTCACCCCCTTTATTTATATTTTAACTCTATAAAGGCAAAATAGTCAAAATTAATATTTCCAATTAGCTATTGCTAATTGGGGAATATTATGAGCCTCCGACCCGGTTTCTTGAGGACTCCACTCCTCTAGGGCTCCAACCCTATCTTCCAAGGCACCAACCTTGTCTCTATGAGGCTCCAACCTCTTGGGCTCCAACCCTCGACTTTACTTCGTCAAAATGTGTGTGGTTATACTTCACGGCTCCCAATGTCTTCTTCAACGAGCCCCTGTCAATCTTCAACAATGCCTTCACTTAGTCTCCATGTTACTTCATCAATGACAACCTTGTTCTTCACATGAAGGTGTCTCCACTATTCTTCATGGTACCCAAAACAAAATATCCAAGGTCACCCTCATGATGACATCAATAATATATCATGGTCTCCAATAATGTCTCTAGTAGGCTACTAGATGACTCTCCAAGGTATGCTCAAGATCAGCTCCAACTTCTCTACAAAACTCTAAGGTGAGCTTCTATTATGCTTCCAATTGTCTTCAATAATCTCACGCCAAGGTCTTACTCCAAATAGGTTGGCAAGGCTCCAAGGATTTTTTTCTTCTATGATGCTTGCTTTGAGGTGTCTATAGATTTGCTTCACAAAATAACTGACTAAGATGCTTTCCAGGACACCCTTTATTTGTACTTCAAGATGTTTTCCAGAATTGACTCCAATAGTGCTTTTCAAGGTTGCCCTCAAACAGTACTTCAATAATCCTTCAATGTGTGCTCCTTAATTCCTGCAATTGAGAGCTATGCCACAAGTTCTTTGTTAAATGTTCGATGCACAAGTGTTGAGCCCTTAGAGGTCAGAAAACCGAGCTTCAAGTTCTTTGTCCAATCCTCCGAGTCTGCTACTTATTACTGGTCTGAAATAATATAGAAGACTGTCACTATCAGAGGTGTGGAATCACCACATATGTATACCCGACCCTGCCACAGATGTATTATCACAAGACTTGCAGCACTATTCTGAACTGGAAGGATGACTGTGCTGAGCTTGAAACACTGCAACCTCAGTCTTCTATGGAGGTTAGGACTGAGTTAATAATGTTGAACCCTTACACAATTTGGATCACAGTTGGAAACAACAAATCCGACCTTTTATATGTGACTGTAATATACTCCAATCTTCCACAACACAGGTCCAAGATTCTGCTGCTGTGACTGAGCTTTCACCTTCAAGTTGTTACTAAATCTGAGGTCTAGTTCATAGCAATGTAAACTTTCCAAAGGAGTTGTTACATGCCTTATCTGAGCTAAAGGTATCCACCACAGGGCTGCAACAGGGTCCGAGATTATAGAAGTTAAATTTCAGGTTTTTAACCCAAACAAATAGCTATTAGGTCCTCCTCTCTCGATGTTCTGTTTTTTTCTTATGTTCTTCACCGAAATTTTTGTGCTAAAATGAGGTGTTCGAACTCATATTAATATTGGTTTGACGTTAGAATGAATGGACACGTATTTTTTGGAGGTAGGCCGACATGAAGGACAAGGATAGGTCAGCTCACTGCTAAGGTTAATTTTTCTTGACTTTAAAAATTCCATATCTCATCAACCGCTGGGAGTTTCGTGGGCAAGTAAAGGCTCGTTGGAAAGAGGAAAAAGTCCTCTTTTCAGATGGTCTAGGACTCATTGTGATAGGCTTCCTCCAAGGTTACAATTTATTTTTCGTTATAAGTGTCCTTGAATTTTTATGTGCAGAAAGTGATTGGGACGAGCAAGATGTCATTAGACCTTCTTCATTGTTATGACTCCAACTATATCTTTATATTATTCCATGTCATCATGAGGTCCTCCATGTCATCTTATGTCACCAAGTGATTCATCATAGTGTCATCATGTATTCAGGCCATAGTGTAGTGATATGACAGAGGCAACTTCCTCATTAGGAAAGTTCCAAGATAGTAAGATAGTCTTCCAACCATCAAATGAGATCTTCCATGTCATCCTAGATTAAGGTCTAGATCATCAAGTGCATGCAACATTAGATCAAGTACTTCTTAGGGCTTACTTCATTAGTGGTTTGACTTCTTCGTGACTTGACATCTAGATCATCAACATCTTCATTGATGGTATCAAACAAGAGTCATGGCATCATCATCCGGAACCAGGCATATCAAAAATATTAACATCTCGGTCAATTCCATATTGACATCAATGACAACCTTGATTAACAATCTCCCCCTTTGTAATTGATGGCAATATTCTTTCCCTTCCAACATTTTCTCCACCTTTGATATCAACTATGCAACAGGGGTGCTCAAGTACTCCCCTCGTCAAGTTGCTTCTTTTTCTTCATCAATAGTAATTCTTCATAGGAATGTTACTCCCCCTTTCATGGTGCTATTCCTTTTGGAATTGTGGTCCATGATAGATTGCATATTCTTAATATGATGAACCAACTCCCCCGCCCTGCATAAACACCTCTAGCTCAAGAAATATTGCTTGCTTTGTGATCTAATGGAAGACATATTCAACAATGGTGCATCGAATGAGAAGGGATTGTGTTCTTCGAATGGAGTTGCTTCCCGAGAGATGATCTATCGTGAAGATGATTTTCCATGTATGACTCATTAAGGATTTCATAGGGCCCTTTCATGGATAGCTTCTGCAAGAAAGCTCAAGAATCATAGACTCCCCCTAAATGTATGCATGGTCTCATTTTGGAAAAAGTTTCATTATCAATCACTTGGAATATCAAGGATGACTTCATCAAGTCAACAACATGTGTTGTTGGGCGGAGTGTTCAAAAGATTTGCGGAGGAAATTTGCTTCCTTCTCCATACTTGTGTAACTTTCTTCTACGGCATGGTTCTAGCTTGTGTAGGGGCCCAAGTCAAGTTACAATCACATGCCATATGTTCAATGCTATGAAAATTGAAGCACTCTATCTTGCTCATGAATAACAAATCATGACTTCTTCTTGAAAAATTGCTTCTAGGAGATTGACGGGGACCATAATATTTGTCTTTGTGATATGCCCTACAATCTTTTGCCATGTGTCCAAAGTTTCTATAAGAATAGAAATATACAAGAAATATACTTTGGTACACGGGAGATGAAGATTTCCTTGAAGTACTTCGAAAGTCTTTTAGCCTTGGGATTCTTTGATGAAATTCATTGCCTTTTGTATTCTTGACATCATTTGTAAGTCTCCTTGGAGCAAGGTTTCTTCTAATGTCATCTTGACTTTTGCCTTTGTCGGAACTAGGAGTATCATTTCTTCCTCGGCTTCCTCACATCCTTGTTGTTTGATGCATTATCATTCTTGCTTGAGGGTTCACTTGCATAGAGGATACTACGATTTATCAAGAGGAGATCTTTGATGACTTAGGATGTCATCTAGGGTTTGAGAGCTTTTCAAGGTTTTATTTAGCAAGACAACTTCCTTTTTGAAGAGTGACAATTTCTCCTTTCAATTTTTCACAATCTTCATCTTTCATGATTGGTTGCTTCTTCTATTTCTTCCATCATCCTTATTGCTTCATGTTCTTTGATTTTAAGGGAGATGATATTCGATTTCATTATGAAGATTTCTTCATTTTCCTTTGCTAGACTACTCTCCATTTCTTCTTTCATTCTTGTAGCTTCACATGTTTCGACCTTGAGAAGATTGATGTTTGATTTTAGTTTGAACATTTCTTCATCCTTTTCTTTTTAGTTGGCATATCATGGTGTTTCTCTCCTTTTTCAGCTTCATCAACTTGTCCTTCTATGCATGCCAAAGATTCCATCAGCTTCTCAACTCCTTGCGCTTGTTTCCTTGATTCTTCTAGTTGAGATCTAAGAGAGGAGACCTCTTCCTTGTATTGACCTTTGATCTCTCGCTTCAAATTTGTTCAAGCTCTTAAGTCTTTGTTCAAGGTGGCTTGACAAAGTTTCTCCCATTTTCTTTTCCTTATCCAATTGCTTTGTCATAGATATGAATTCTTCATGATGCTTTCTTTTGTTTCGATGAAATTCCTCTTTAAGTTTTGTGAGCTCCTCATCTATTTCTTGTACAAAGTCAACTTCCTTCCATGTCTTGTCTTGGTTACCATATTGCGCTTTCTTCTTAAGTTCCTCATTTTCCTTTTTTCAAACCTGTCAATCTATTCCATTGAAGCCATAAGTTTATACAATAGATCTTCTTCAAAGTCTTCTTTGTTCTCTTCATCTTCTAGGTCTTCTTTAGCCTTGTTGTCATCTTTCTTATCTTCAACTTCCTTGATGGATTCTATACTTCTTTCTTGTTTTCCATCATCGTTTTGACTAGAGATCATGTCAACGCTCCTTTTGAGTGAAGATCACGAATTTTGTCCCATATGACTTTTGCGTACGCGCATTTTTCAAAATTGGCCTTAACGATAAATTTGGTAACCCATTCAAAATTGCCTTCATTGCTTTTGTATTGTACTCCTTGGATTCTTCGTCCATCATGCCAATAGTAATCACTGATTTCAAACTTCAATTCCTTGAGTCTTCAAGAAATTCCTCATTCTTGCCTCCCATATATCAAAATTTCCATTAAACAATGGAGCCTTCGCAAATTGATTGACTTCAATTTCGATGGTTGAGGGAAGACACATCTTTAGGGAGGATTGGAGATCGTCTTCCTTGGCTTTGCCATTTGTGTTCTAATGATTAACCTTCGGTGGTAGGCTTTGAGTGAAGGTACTAGCTGCGATACCAATTGTTGGAAATACTAAGAGGGGGGTGAATCGATATTTATTTTCAATTGTTAATTTTACCAGTTAGATCACTTATATTTAGAACACAAAATGAACAATGATGGAATAGATACTTTTATTAATTTCTTCTTTACAATAAGTAAAGTACAATAATTATATAGGGCTCCAAACCTAGATGAAGACTCCAATCTTCCAGGCTCCAACCTATATTGTGCCACTTGGTCTTTACAAGGCTCCAACCTTGTCAATTTGAGGCACCAACCTCTAGGGCTCCAACCTTATCTCTGGTACAGGCTCCGACCTAGTTTCTTGAGGACTCCAATCCTTTAGGGCTCCAACCCTATCTTCCAAGGCACCTACTTTGTCTCTATGAGGCTCCAACCTCTTGGGCTCCAACCCTCAGCTTTACTTTGTCAAGATGTGTGTGGCTATACTTCACGGCTCCCAATGTCTTCTTCAATGAACCCTGTCAATCTTCAACAATGCCTTCACTTATTCTCCACGTTATTCATCAATGACAACCTTGTTCTTCACATGAAGGTGTCTCCACTATTCTTCATGGTACCCAAAACAAAATCTCCAAGGTCACCTCATGATGACATCAATAATGCATCATGGTCTCCAATAATGTCTTTAGTAGGCTACTAGATGACTCTCCAAGGTATGCTCAAGATCAGCTCCAACTTCTCTACAAAACTCTAAGGTGAGCTTCTATTATGCTTCCAATTGTCTTCAATAATCTCATGCCAAGGTCTTACTCCAAATAGGCTGGCAAGGCTCCAAGTATTTTTCTTCAATGATGCTTGCTTTGAGGTGTATATAGATTTGCTTCACAAGATAACTAACTAAGATGCTTTCAAGACACCCTTTAATAGTACTTCAAGATGTTTTCCAGAATTGACTCCAATAGTATTTTTCAAGGCTGCCCTCAAATAGTACTTCAATAATCCTTCAATGAGTGCTCCTTAATTCCTGCAATAGAGAGCTATGCCACAGATTCTTTTTTGAAGGTTCGATGCACAAGTGTTGAGACCTTGTAGAGCAGCAAACCGAGCTTCAAGTTCTTTGTCCAATCCTCCAAGTCTGCTCCTTATTACTGGTCTAAAATAATAAAGAAGACTGTCACTATCAGAGGTGTGGAACCACCACAGATGTATACCCAAGCCTGCCACAGATGTATTATCTCCGAGACTTGCAGCACTATTCTGAACTGGAAGGATGACTGTCTGAGCTTGAAACACTGCAACTTCGGTCTTCTACTGGAGGTTAGAACTGAGATAATATGTAATATCCCGAAAGGGAAATAGACAGCAATACAAGCATACGACAATATAGGAAATGCCGAAAATAGAACATAAAGCAAATACACATAGAAATGCCGGAAATGCTAAGCCATTTTATTAATCTGAGAATATAATGAGATACAATGGATAATCGGAATAAATGCACCTATCCTTGCTCAAGGCAAGTGAAGAACCCTCTCGGAAAAAACAGGAAATGGCTCGCTACAGAAACGCATCCCAGTACCGCGGAAGAAACCGCCGTAAACTGCCGTCGCGGGAATGAACTGAAGCTAGGGGATGATCCCCTTGCCGGAATGAGCTGAAAATCGGCAGCACCACCCTGAACTCACCACCCCGGACAAAAACCCGTAAACCATATACAAAACGGACCACCTCCGAAAATCACCCCCGAAACCCTCCTCCTAGAAAAACGTTGTCCCTCCAAGAACTCGCGTACACCAACTCGAAATAGATTGAAATGGGGCCAAAACTCCTCGCGGAAAAATCTCCCACTGATAAACGTTGAACCTCCACACCTGAATAGGCCCGAATCTCCTCGCAAATCTCTCACCATCGAACAACTCCAACTCAAACTGCGCGTCCTCCCTCCAAGGACTACGCGATCACCCAATGAAGCTCGACTCCTCAGCCAAAACTCCGAACAAAACACCTGCAAATCTCCTGCTAAAGATTGAAGAAAAACCTTGCTCGAGCAGTGCACTCGAAGTCCCCCGGGCCAAGGGTGAGATCTCCGACCGGGAGACACTCGGTCGCACTAAACATGATCGTTTGAGACAGACTAAACGACCCGGCGCGCTCGAAGTAGACAGAAGTCTAGCTCAATATCATCAACAATATCAATAATTCCCAAATGAGGAGGCTCCTCCCCCTTTTATAGCATTGGTTTCCCTCCAAAACCAATGTCCTCTCTCTCATTGGCTCCTCCACGTGGTGTGTGGCCCCCCTTGGCTCCCCCTTAAGTTACAACGTTGCATCTACTAGGGAAACACTTTATTTTATTTAAGTGAGTTAGACCCCTTTTCTCACTTTTATTTATTAATAAACTATAGTCGGCAAAACTATACAAAAATCAAATATTCCAATTAGCGGTGCTAATTAGGAATATTACAGTCTCCCCTGACAAAAACGTTGCTTGTCCTCAAGCAACCGAAGTGATGGATGTTTGCAATGTCTCCTCACTCTCCCAAGTGGCATCCTCATCCGCAAAAATTGCTTGTCCTCAAGCAACGCTTGAACAAGCCTACTCTCTAGCTGATGCTCCCTACCGATACCGCAAAATGTGCCCGGGTCCCACCGAAACCTCTCTAACCTCTGCATCACCCCGATACGAAGGGATATCTCAATGCCGAGGATCTCAAAGTGACCTCTCACGGGGCACTCGCCCAACCAATAATCCCCCCGGATCCCATCGCCACCATGGCCAATAATCGCCCAAGTCCCACGGCTCGTGACCGTGCACCGCCTCCGGCTATGACTAATGCTCTAAGAGGTGAAGACCACCAATAAGCATCAATGCTCCCTGGGCTCTCGTCGCGTTGTACACTCGTAGATCGCATATGCTACCTCTCCAATCGCATACCAACTCATCACCTCTCTCCAATCCAAGTCATGACTCAATCCCATGCGTCGATCTCGCTCTCCCCGAAATTGGGAAGGAGTCCCGAAAGTAACGACAACTAGTGCCCTCTTGCCGATTGGGATCCGTAACATCTACTATGTCCAAGGGCCCCCTGCTCCACCGTGCTCCCTACGAAGAATACCGTACCATCAAGAGGGTACCAACTCATGATCTCCCGCCGATCCATCTTGGAGGAAGCATCCGATGTAGCAACAACAATCGCATGTGGAACATGCCCGGAAGGTTGCCGCCAACCCGTAATCATCTCCCACCTTTGCCAAACTATCACATCTGCCCTCCAACACCTCCGGAGGATATGGATTTGTAGTCGCTTGTCACGATACTCGGAGTCCGTGCATCTAACCTGCTCCACCTCAAAGGATGACCCCAATGCTAGCCACATATCCATCATAGGCTCAATGTGGGCACCCATCTCGGACCTCACCCAAGGAAATGTCATGCCTAATGTCCATAGTATCCTCCTCTCGCTGACTCGAGCTCCATCATGTGCTGCTCTAGCCGAAGCGTCACAAGTGACTCATCACCCGCAGTATCTCCTATACGCTCCCCTGATCGCTCACCCCGCACACCGTAATACGGCCGCAATCTATCGTCATCATACTCGCATGATCGCTCTTGCTCCACGAAGCAACCTCAATCGATCCTATGGACTCATATGAAAGAGAGTCCTCACCTTGGCATACAGTAAGGAATGCCCTCCTGTTCTACCTCCGCCACCTCATCCGCATTGAACATGCCATCCACCCTCTCGATGAAGTGTCGATACAATGTCCGGAGTCCAGGGACACATGCTCGGGATGCTACCTGCTCGAACCCAATATCCTATGCTCATGCATGATCTCAACATGCCCCCGAGGGAAAAATGATGCATGTCTCCCTCATGACTTGCTCCCAAGCGTAGGCTCGTAATGACTAATGTGCCACCACTCGCAGAGGATCATCTCATCCCCCTAAACCGTGGTCGTCAACTAGCGCATCGACCCGATGCCACCTGCTGAGAAGTCTCTCGCCTAGTGTGCCTGAGGGCCATCCAAATATCTTGGGTGTGCCTCACGGACCCTGCTCGCTCATGCCCAAAGTGCCAAAGGACAACAACAAAATCAGTCGTGCCCATGAGTGATGTAAAAGAGTGTCGGATGTGTGAGTCCCCACAGATACCATCAAGCATCGCTCCTCTGTTTCCTCATCGATCCCGGGTGAAATACCCCCCAAAGGTAAGCCCGTGTCCCCTGCACTGTGAGTCTCCCCCGGATGCAATACTCTAAGACCCTGGTGCCGCGCCGCATGCGCCCTCGCAAGCCACCGGTCATCCATGTACTCCTCAACATGCCACCGCACACTAAGGCATACCCCCGAATCACCGCCGGATACCCCATGCTACTGTTCGTACCACCCCGTACCGTCTCGTGCCCCGACCGTGTCCGGGAGATGTGTCACTCCCCGCGTGCTCTCAATGTGATGTAGGGCACTCCTACTCCACAATGCAGTCCCACACACTACCGTACACCACCATGTAGCTCCATGTCCACTAGTAGTCCACCCGATCATCGCTAGAGGCTCCCACACATCCATGGATGTGATGTCCTAGAGCCGTGCCTCTACATATCGGACTACCACCAATCGGTATCGTCATGTCCGCCGTCGCATCACTATACCCGCCGACAAATGGATCATCACTGCAAATCCTCCTCGAGGGGTCCGAGAAGTGAATCTCCCCCTATGGGTCGGTGGTGTTACCACCACCCTGCCGCTCCGCCGCGTCCTCTCGTGCCCCACACAAAGGTGAAGAATCCTTGGCCCCATACAAGGCGCCATCCGGTGGCCCGCCAATGCCACCTCCTCCGACAAGCTCCCTGCCAAGGTGTGCTCGACCACCCCATGATCCCGTGTATGAATGTCATGCCAAGACAACCTAGGGAGTTCGCCCTACAAACCGGTTGGCCACCGGAGCCGACCGAGACTCGCACATGCTCTACTACTAGGCCAACTGTACTCTCCAAGACATAGTCAACCGACCTGCTCGGGAAACGATAGGTGATCCCACCCTGGATCCCAATGCCAACTGCGGGTTCCCCGTATTCCCCATGCATAGAAAATCCCGCTCGAGCTACACTCGGATCCATCACTATCTCCATAGCCCGCTCCACTCGAGTACCAACTCAAAATCTCTCTCCATCCAACCTCAACATGTGGATGACGTACCCGTGCAACTACGATCGTCTCATACCGCTATCCAAGTCAACATATGAGATCCGACTAGGTGGCTCTGCCTCTCTCTCTCCAACAGGGAAGAGATGACCCAACAACACCGCTAATCCCATCCATGCATGCTCGAAGGGGAATGATCCGACGCTCCAACGTGCCCTCCGGTTGTACCCATCGGGGAATCGGCCGTTCCCCAATGCGGACCAACTTGGCCGCCGACTTGGCACAAGTCACTCTCATACCCTCCACTCCTGGTCTCGCAACAAAATGGCCTCCCCGTATCGACGTGGCCTTTCTCTCAAAACTCGAAGGTCCGTCCGAAGCCGATGATACCGTCGTCTGCGACCATCATCCAATACCTTTGTACCCGCTAGTGCCTCATCGTAGGTAGATACATCTCCCTCGACACGCACCCATCGCGTGCCGCTACCACCCGAAGACTCGGATGCGGACTCCGGTCATCACCTCAATGGATGGCTCTATTGGGGTAGGCTCTACCTTCTCCACTACCACATCAACCGACACGGCCGAGGAGGTCTCCAATGAGGATGAATCCTGTGTCACGCTAGGTGTAACCTCGGACTCCCTGCAACCCTGTGTTCCCTCATCCTCCAAGTGCGAGGTAACCATTTTAATGGTTTCCCTCTCTGATACTCGGTCAAGCTGGAAAGAGGTATCCAACTTGTCCACCCAAGCTTTTTCTGAGCGCCTGGATGACCCATCAAATGTCGGTAGATGGAATCTGTCCACTGTGCGATGTAAGCCCCCATCATGTGAGCGCTTGTTCCCTCTGCGAAAGTTGTGAGGTCTACTATCACGCCGGAGCTGAACAAAGTCTCTGAACGAGAGAGCCTCCATGAACTCCTGCCCGTATGCCTGGTACTCTGCAAAATAGTCACCCATGTGGCCCGGCTCCGGCTCTCGCTGTGCTCCTGCCCCTATGTCTTCATCCAGAAAAGTGGGCATGGTAGGACGTGTGGGTGTATGTGATGCCATATGCTGAGTGGCTTCATGCTCCGGCAAATGGTGGGATGTGCCTGATCCCTCACCAATCTGAAAACCCCTTGGGGTTTCCCACTGCATAACCTCCAGCGCAGTGAGTCTCTGTGACACATCCTGCATGTGTTGGAGGAGCGCCTCTATAAATCTCCTCTCATCATCATCACCTGCCATCGGCTCTTTCTGCTATGTGTCTACAGGCTCCTCAGAAACTGCACGGCTGCTGCAAAACCATACTGCTGCTTAACTTCGACCTCCAATTTACCCACTGAAAACTACTCAGAAAATTCCAGGAATTTGGGAAGGTGATCCTTGCCCAAAACCCAGAAAACATTTCTTCTAATTCCAACCTTAAAAATTTGACCCTTTATATTTTGGCCCTTTTTCCAATTTCGTTTTTGGTACTGCAACTGCTATTGCTCTCCAAAATTCCAGCAAACCTCTGTATGATCTCTTTCCCAATGTCATAGACCACAGGCTGAGCCAGAACTATGCTCTGATACCACTGTAATATCCCGAATGGGAAATAGACAGCAATACAAGCATACGACAATATAGAAAATGCCGGAAATAGAACATAAAGCAAATACACATAGAAATGCCGGAAATGCTAAGCCATTTTATTAATCTGAGAATATAATGAGATACAATGGATAATCGGAATAAATGCACCTATCCTTGCTCAAGGCAAGTGAAGAACCCTCTCAGAAAAACAGGAAATGGCTGCTACAAGAAACTGCATCCCAGCTGCTGGAAGAAACTGCCGTAAACTGCTGCTGCTGGAATGAACTGAAGCTAAGGGCTGATCCCCTTGCCGGAATGAGCTGAAAATCGGCAGACCACCTGAACTCACCACCCCGGACAAAACCCAGAAACCATATACAAAACGGACCACCTCCGAAAATCGCCCCCAGAAACCCTCCTCCTAGAAAAACGCTGTCCCTCCAAGACCAGCGCAGACACCAACTGAAATAGACTGAAATGGGGCCACAAATCCTCAGGAAACTCACCAAATGATAAACGCTGAACCTCCACACCGGAATAGGCCTGAATCTCCTGCAGAAATCTCTACCACTGAACAGCTCCAACTCAAACTGCGTCCTCCCTCCAAGGACTGCGCAGTCACCCAATGAAGCTCAGCTCCTCATCAAAACTCCCAACAAAACACCTGCAAATCTCCTGCTAAAGACTGAAGAAAAACCTTGCCCGAGCAGGCACTCGAAGTCCCCCGGGGCCAAGGGTGAGATCTCCGACTGGAGACAGTGAGTCGCACTAAACAGTGCTGCAGGCCGATTAAACAGCCAGCGTGCTCAAGTAGACAGAAGTCTAGCTCAATATCATCAACAATATCAATAATGCCCCAAATGAGGAGTCTCCTCCCCCTTTTATAGCATTGGTTTCCCTCCAAAACCAACGTCCTCTCTCTCATTGGCTCCTCCACGTGGTGTGTGGCCCCCCTTGGCTCCTCCCTTAAGTTACAACGTTGCATCTACTAGGGAAACACTTTATTTTATTTAAGTGAGTTAGACCCTTTTTCTCACTTTTATTTATTAATAAACTATAGTCGGCAAAACTATACAAAAATCAAATATTCCAATTAGCGGTGCTAATTAGGAATATTACATAATAATGTTGATCCCTTACACACTTTGGATCATAGTTGGAAACAACAAATCCAACCTTTTATATGTGACTATAATATACTCCAATCTTCCATAATACAGGTCCAAGATTCTGCTGCTGTGATTGGGCTTTCACCTTCAAGCTATTACTAAATCTGAGGTTTGGTTCACAGTAATGTAAACTGTCCAAAGGAGTTGTTACATGTCTTATTTGAGCTAAAGGTATCCACCACAGGGCTATCAATATAGGGCTGCAATAGGTCTGAGATTATATAAGTTAAATTTCAGTTTTCAACCCAAACAAATAGCTCTCAAGTCCTCCTCTCCTCGCTGTTTTGTTTTTTTCTGATGTTCTTCACCGAAAATTTTGTGCTAAAATGAGGTGTCGGAACTCATATTAATATTGGTTTGATGTTAGAATGAATGGACACGTCTTTTTGGAGGTAGGCCGACATGAAGGACAAAGATAGGTTGGCTCACTGCTAAGGTTAATTTTTCTTGACTTAAAAATTCCATATCTCATCAACCGCTGGGAGTTTCGGGGCAAGTAAATGCTCGTTGGAAAGAGGAAAACATCCTCTTTAGATGGTATAGGACTCATTCTGATAAGCTGCCTCCAAGGTGACAATTTATTTTTCTTTATAACTGTCCTTGAATTTTTATGTGCGGAAAGTGATTGGGACAACAAGAGGTCATTAGACCTTCTTCATTGTTATGACTCCAACTATGTCTTTATATTATTCCACGTCATCATGAGGTCCTCCATGTCATCTTATGTCACCAACTGATTCATCATAGTGTCATCATGTATTCAGGTCATAGTGTAGTGATATGACATAGGAAACTTCCTCATTAGGAAAGTTCCAAGATAGTAAGATAGTATTCCAACCATCAAATGAGATCTTCCATGTCATCATCGATTAAGGTCTAGATCATCAATTGCATGCAACATTAGATCAAGTACTTCTTAGGGCTTACTTCATTAGTGGTTTGACTTCTTCGTGACTTCACATCTAGAACATCGACATCTTCATTGATGGTATCAACCAAGAGTCATGGTATGATCATCTGGAACCAGGCATCTCAACAATATTGACATATCGGTCAATGTCATATTGATATCAATGACAACCTTGATTAACACGGCTATATTTTGCATTTTTTGGTGCATTTCCTATTGAGAGTGGTCAAATTATGCGTTTTCTTTTTTTTTAGTTGCATCAACCTCTAGGGCATTGTTCCAGGACCGACCCAATGTGTTGACAAGGAGAGGGGAAGGCTAACCCTATGTGCATCCACTGGACATATGTGGACCCAGATGGGAAAAGAAATGAATGGGACTAAAATGAGTTGAAGGGGAGTGATGTAGATGGTGTCAAGAAGCGGGATCACACCACCAAAATCAGGATTTCCCATGTAGTGCCAACCCTAAAACTAATGGCCAGTAAAGGAGACCCCACAAGATTATGATATAAGGGTAACCACAAAATCGGGAAGTGGAGACAAGCATACAGACCTAAACCACTCTTTCTACTGAATCCCACCACCAATTTATGCCCAACAGTGCCTGTTATCCTCCACAATGTCCCAAGGCTGAGAATGGAAACCAAAGGAGGTAACCTTGAACCACTTAGGATTTGGTAGCTAGACCTACCAAATCAAAGAGGGCTCTCTCTGTGATCTTACAACAAACAAAGTGACTGAAGAGGGTAAAAAGCTATTAGGCTAGGTTTTGAGCTCTAGGGTTTTGAAATTTAGGGTTTTAGCTGGATCAAGAGGAGAGGTCAAGGAAACTAGGTCAGATCTAAAAGATTTCAGTTGCAAGGATACAAAGGGTCATGCCAAGTATGTTCTATGAAATTTTGAGGTTGTCAATTGTAGTGTAGAGTGGAAAAGAAAAGGTTCAAAATGAGCATGACAAGCACGAGTTCATTTATCAGAAGATGAATAACATAAACATGAAATTCCTACCAAAACAGAGCATAGACTTGAGAATTTTGTGGATTCACAGATGCAGATTGGGCAGGAAGTTCGGTAGATTGGAAAAGTACCACAGGGTACTGCTTCAACATTGGATCAGGTATGACCTCCTAGTGCAGTAAGAAGTAGAATTCCATAGCACTGAGCACAACTGAAGCTGAATATGGGGCAGCCAACACAACTTCATGAGAGGCCATATGGCTTAGAAAATTGCTCGTGAATTTATTCAGAAGGAAGATGGAAGCGACCAATATTCTATGTGATAATCAGATTTGCATCAATCTCTCTGAGAATCTTGTTTTTCATGATCGGTTGAAGAACATCGACATTAGGTGTCATTTTATCAGAGACTGTGTTCATCTTGGAGCAGTACATTCCCACGGGAAATCGGGTAGCAGAAATTCTCACCAAGGCAATTGCACTACATTCCCATGGGAAATCGTTAGTAGACATTCTCACCAAGGCCCTAGGGAGAACAAAGTTTTTTCACTTCAGGGAAAAGATGGGGATGATTGATAATCTGTTTCAGTAACGAAAGAAGCATCACTTGAGACGGAGATGTAGTACAGATGTAGCAATGGTAGTGGCAGTGTCATGGGCAGCAGTACAGTAGCAACAACAACGCATTGGTTGATGAACAAGTTGTCAGATATCAACAGCGCTGAGGATGCTTCAGGGTCAAAGCAGTATGCAGCATGCATATTGTTAGAGCACCTTCTTCACTAAGAGGGAGTGTTGATTTTTTTGGTCGCATCAAAAGTGCTCTAAGTCTCAAACTTTGTGAAGGGGCTTAGGCACATGTATTCCAAATAACCCAGAAATCATTTGTGGAAATTCCACTCAAAATATGTTTTATGAAAATAATTAATTATTTTAATGGAGACCCTAAGTCTAAACTTAGGGAAATTAAATAATTAAAGGGAATTAATAAAACAGACTGTGAATCTTCTAGAGAACATGGATCAAGTCAAGTTATGATCTTAGCCGTTGATTAGAGATCTAATCTCAGCCATTGATATCTCAACGAGAAGACTGTAACGGAAGACTTGAGGGTCATTTGGAAAACACACTGGTGCAGATACTTAGTTGCCCAAGTAAAGTCGATTTTCTCAGTGGCTGAAGTTTGACAAGAGAAAATCAATCCAGAGGGAGAGTTGTAGGTGGAGGAGAGACAGAGAGGGTTCAACATCAATCTAGGGTACACGAGAAGGTGACGCAGTGCCAGGAAGGGACAATGCAATGGTTAGAAGGGAACAATGCAGAGGTGACACAGATCTTCACAGTCCTCACGCAGAGCCAATGCAGAGGTGACGTAGGAGGCCCATGAGAGTCATTCCAGGGTCATTTCTCATCAGAAAATTTGTGAGAAATTTCTCCAGTGTTATCATAGAGAATTTCTCTTCATTACTGCTGATTGTAAATTGTACAAGAAGATTTTGCTGAAGAATAATAGAAACCCTCATCCGCTGCACCAGTTTTCCCGCATTGGGTTTTTCCGGGGACAATTGTCCAAAATACCTGTGTCATTCTTGTGCTAGTATTTCCTTATTGTTATGCTCAGTAATTGTGAAGTCTGCATTTGAATTTATTTTGATATTTACTGAAGATATTTCTACAAATAACTTATTTTTGAATAATAAGTAGAAGAAATAATATCAAATAATGCAGTGAAATTTTCATAGTACCAGTATCTGTCAAGATTTGGTATCTTAGGTTGCCGAACCCTCCAAATTTCAAGAAGCCGCACAACATCAGGTGTGGGTGGATGCTTGGGTTTCATAGGTCACAACAAGTGCAACTCAAAATAATAAAGGGTTTCCATGAGGCAGATCCTAGTCGCCTATTTGACTTTGCTCGCCTAACCTATGCTTTCAATACTCTCACCGACCTAATCAATGATAAATGTTATAGTCAACCAAAAAGTACCATAGAGGATAATCAATTGGATGACAATGAAGAAAGCTCAAGTGTAAGCAAGGATGATGAGAAAATGTTAGTTATAGAGGTGGAAGACAATGGAAATATCTCTTCCAAGGATGATGAAGAGTTGGATCCTCTAAGCCTCCAAATCACGTTAGAAAGAATGGGTGAGTGTAGTAGTTCATGCAGAGGGTTAGTGAGGGAATGTAATTATAATGAAGTATTCTTTCATTTGCATGAAGAAGAGGTGAATCTTCATAAGATTAAATGTGAATATAAATAACACCCTACTATTTCTCTCCTCCTTGAAGCATATTACCAAAATCATGTGACAAATACCATAGCTATTTTGCTTCAAGAGAAGAGGGAAGAGTCCTCTCATTGGTCAACTAACCAACATGAAGATACCCTTGACGATATATATGAGGAAGATGAATCCTTGTTGGTTCTATATGATGAATGGGATGATTTTAAGAGCACATGTGTTGAGGATGACGAGGCCATGGAAAGTAAAGTTGAGGTTGACTTTACCTCTCTCGAGGGTATCACTCCTGACAACTCTCCTTTCGAGAACCTTGAAGGAGGTGATCCCATGAGCTCCTTGAAAGATAGCATTGAATATTATTTCTGTATCGAAAAGGAAAAATGGAAAGTTGTCGGGCCTCCATTTGACTATGCTCCCATCTATGATTCTGACAAAGAGGATGAGGATGAGGTTGGCTTCCCCTTTCTCCTGGGCATTATTTATAATGACATATCCATCGATACCCTTGGGAAGGAGAATTATTATTTTACCTTGCATGAAAAGTAGCAATTAGAGACAACTGATTCTCCTTTTTGGGATGGCCCTATCTTTGATAACAATAATGATAGAATTGATAAAACTCTTCCTCATACCTACCACCCTTATGATTTCTTTTCTCTTGTTCATCACCTGAAAGTCTTCCATGATTGATTCCCTCACCCCTTGTCATGTGATTTCTAGTATCCATCAACCCTTTCCACCCTCTGAGTATAGTTTCAAGGAAGAGCCCCTCATCAACTATACTTTACCTCCTTGGGTGCACTCTCAGGATTTTCATCTCCCCATAACCTCCCCTCTCCAAGGTGACCATTACCTTGAGAAACCTAGTTGTTGCTTTCCTTCTTTCCCTCACTTTTCGTCCCCCTCTCATCATGACCTTGTGGCATCTACAAAGCATAATATTGTGAGTAATGATTGTGATAAGGGTTTCTTAAGAATAATCATTCATTCCACCAGTGTGTACTTATAGGGGAGGACCCACATCTCTAAAGTGACTCATGTTCCTTCTCTTACGGATTGCCTCACATGGAAGCTATATTTTCCCCCCTCACGCCCGCATCATCCTCCATGTGTTTGGATTCGCATTTGCTTTGGGATTTACTTCATGAGTAATCATATAGGAATGCACATTTATATTGATTTGATGATATGTTGGTTGCACTAGCTATTTGATTACACTTGATATTGGTTTCGTCGTATGCAGGTTAGGGTAGGATGCAATGCATGCTGATTTTTTCATTAGAACTAATCTCATATGATATTTCTCATGATACATTAGCTACATTTAGATTAAAATTGCACATTTTTAATACCTGTTGATTTTGTTGATTTTATGAGCTGACAGTAAGCATGGGTGATTATAAGACACCGTGAAAAACATGTTGCCTTGTGGTTTTGGTCATTGACATGTGCCTATAACAGGTCTACGATTACCAAGAGATTGTTGGAGTTCTCATGACCTCCCATTCAAGTAGCCTTGCCCACTTGTTCGAGAGATCATGTCCTAGTTGGAGCCAGATGTTACCCACCACTTCGTGGGTGATATCCCTAAGAGAAAGTTTTTCTTCGTGATGGACCTCAGCTGGTAGCCAACAGCCCCTTGCAGCCTTCAAATAGTTTGTTGTGCCATTTTTCAACCACTTGAGCCAACCATGTGGTCCCTTACCCATCCATATTGATCGTATGTTTGAAGCTGGACCTCCCGAATCTAAAGGTGTGTATGTTTGAAGGTTTGGACCTCCCCGAATCTAAAGGTGTGTGTATGTTTGAAGCTGGACCTCCCGAATCTAAAGGTGTGTCTTGTCATTTGGTAATTGAGTATTGGGTTTACTTATCATAGACACCTCTGGGCATGGATTGATGGGGGGATTTGGCAGAAAGAGTGGGCTTAGTTTGTGCTCTTGTCCCCTTGATCTCTTTTGGATGTTACCCTTGGATCTTAGTCCCCTAGGATCTCCTTTATTGATCATTTGGTTTTAGGGTGGTACTACTTGGGAAACCCTAACTTTGGGTGCATGGTTCCGCTCCTTTATCTGCATATATTACTCCCTTTCCATTCAGTATACCCCCATTCATCATTTCTCCCACCTCGGTCCACATCGCCTCTCTGGGTCCACATAGGGTCAGACTCCTTATCCCCTTTCCCCCACCTTGGGTCAGGCCTGGAATGATTCCCTGGAGGTTGAAGCAGCTAAAAGAAAAAGTAAAAGCATAAATGGCCACATTCAAGAGGAAATTTTACCACAAAATGTAAAAGATGGTCGGGACAAAAATAATTAGCACGTGGGAAGAAGCCAATACATGAGTTCTACCCCATACCCATGGTCATCACCTTCGTTCCATAGGCCTTAGATGAGCCTCCTTTATCATTCAGGAACCCATGATTGTCCCAACCTTTGGACGGAAATGAACCGCCCTACCTAAAAGGGGTAATCACTGCTATATCTTAAACATCATGCTCTTGTCCTTTGATCCATGAGCAGTTAATTAAATAAAATTCATAAAAGGAAAAAAGGCATATAAATAAGGGTGGAAAAATCAAGGATGAGGCACCTCATCTACCACGATTGCTCCATCCTACACATTATATACCCAGGTGTGGGCTTCCCTTTCTCTAGCTACCCTTGAGCCCCCATATGTGGCCCAGGACTGCCCCCCTCATTCCCTATTCCATTTCACTTCTTTATAGCTTGCTACCCCCATTTGAGGGATGTAACTTGGACGTATTGTCCCCTCTAAGGGTAGAAACCACTTAATAAGGTACCTGCCTAACCCCCTTTGGAGCTTGGAGACATTAGCACATGCCAAAGCCCACTACAGAAGGGCATGCCATTATGAATTGCCCACTTTGTTCTCTATGACATGTAAGTTCTCCTATACGATTAATCTAATGACTTGTTGTACTGGAAGGCTAGGGGATGCATTGGATCTTATACAGGATTGTGGATGGTGTCCATTTGTGTTTCGTCTCCCTATATGGGGTCCTAACCTCCAAGATGGCTACACTGGCACATGTAGGGTGTGTGTAGAGTGAAATGGGCCTCCAAAGCAGCATAAAACACTCCATGGATCCCCACCAATGTTCAAAGATTACTAGAGATCCACCTTTGGGACGAGGATGATGCACTTGCTACACTATGACCAGCAGGCCCCACAGGAGCACTACACACTTGGCAGGTGTCCCACGACTTGTAAAATGGCATTGCAGTGTTCATTACATCATTTGAGCCCTTACAAATGATATACAAGCATCTTCGACTCTTATGGAAACCTATGGGGTCATTGGTGTGTCCCCACACCCATTGGGAGCACCACATGTCTATTATTTGGAGAACAAGGGACCACCACCTTTTCCATCACATTTTGAGGAGTTTATTCATCATTATGGCACTTCTGGACATTATCAAGCCTTTTGGAGGGCCCCAAGACATGCGCATATTATTATTGCACCTACTAAGAGGTTTAATATTTCATTTATGAGCTAGTTTGGTGGGCTTGTCACCAAAAGTTGGTTTATTTTCACATTATTTTATTTTTAGGGGCTAATGTAGACTCATGAGCTAAATTGAACTCCTAAGAGGTGTATAAATTGAAGTTAGTTGGATTCATTTGTATCATCACTTGACTTCGGATCTCTCTATCTTTAGAGATCTTCGCATTTTTCCTTAGCAGACTATTTTTGGACGATTGATGAATTTTGATGTATGGATTTAGACTATTTCTACCTTGGAGCTTCTTATTTGCAAATGTGATGTTGGTTGGATATACTCTCTAACATTGTGAGTGCAAAGTTTATGTTATTTTTCTTGTTGTTGCATACAATTGGATTTCGCTATAATTAGGGCTAATTGGTGCATACATGAAATGTGGAATTATGTGTCTATTTAGCTTATTCTATGTATGGGCCATTGTTAGATGAATGAAATGTCCTAGAGATCATGTTATCTTGATAAGCTTGCACCATTTGTATGAAGTATAAATGATTGAAAGTCACGTTTCTTCTCTTTCCTCTAACATTGGACAAATTTGACTTTCTAGGCCTCCTTGAACAAGAAACTGAATTCTTCTTCATTATTATCCTTGACTCCATATCCCCAAGTGAATCAGGCAATGGTCCCTCAAAAAAGGGTGATCATTTTGTTGGGAAAAATACTAAGAGGGGGGGGGGGGTGGTGAATCAGTATTTAAAAACTCACACAATCTTTTCTTTACTTTATTGATTTATATACACGACTTTACTTAATCCAACTAGCATATGTACGCAACTTTCTTTAAAGAAACTTGTGTATGCCCAGTGAACTTTTATGTAGATAAATCTTCAGAAATTTTACTTAGACCAGTCCATCATTCAATTTGTTAGTGTCACTCTTTGCATCCTGTCACCAGTGATCAGATGGACTCTTATCATGTCTTGTTAGGGTCCCATAGTCAATTTTTTGTCATTTCAGTAGGTCTTCAAGCAAAAAATTTGGTCACTGGGCATTAGGCTTAGGATTAATTTCCACTCCCAAAATTTTAAATTCCTGGTCCATATCATCAAATAAGCTGAGTATATCATTATTTAGAGATTGTCATCATTATTTTAGTCATCATTACCATGATCTCATTCAATTGAGAGTCTCCATTAGGTCATTAGGGTTTCAAGGTCACCAAACTGCCATTTCATGCATAAAATCCGACAAATTGGAAGAGTGGTAATAAAGCAAGTTTCTTCATTAAATTTTATTTTTTAAATGTAATTTTATGTTTCTACATGTAATAAGTACTTCGGAGTTCTAAAGCTACAATTCAAATGTTCCAAGGAAGATTCAAAAAGTTCATATTACAAATGTCCAAGGTTGTGAAGTCAAAAAGAAGAAAGAAAGTCATGCTTCAAAAAGAGACATGTGGGGCCCATTATCACTTAAAGAAAGCTATCCCATGCTTATAAAAGGGCCAAAAATTCATAAAAACATTTCATTTTCACTCCTCTTTCCCTTCATCATCGATCTCATCCTCCATTTGGTGAGAAAAATGCGTTTTTACAGCTCCAAAAGACAAAAAATTAGAGGTGTTGCGCATCCATGAACTGTGCTGCACATCTGGAGGAGGCACTGCCCATCCTTGAACTCCGCTGCGCATCTATGAACTGCGTTGTGCACCAAAATTCAAAATTTCAGCTTCCATTCAGGGTTTTTCACTCTCCAAAGCATCTTAACAAGTAAGTACATACATATTCATGCCCTCCCTTCCATGCAAACCAAGAAATGATAACTATCTTATTTCCCTAGGGTTTCATAAAAATTTCATGCTTTTGGTTGTCAAATGATCAATTGATGCTGTGAAACCCTAGTACCACTGTCCCTACACCACTGTTGGCTAGTTAAACACCATTCCCATACCTCAAAAAACATTTCCCATCATTTTTACAACATCTCCCTCCAAACCCTAGCCCTATTCCACCAAATTAGGCAATTTTCCTAGCTAGGACTATGTTTAAATTTCCTAGCTCACTACCTTCACTCATTTACCTTCATTTCACTCCCTAAACATTCCTAAGATCCCTTCCCCTCTCCCTAAATTTTTCTACCCTCATCTCCCTTCCCTAATTCCCTCATTTCATTCCCTTCACTCACTTTTCCTTGTTTTTCCCTTCCCATTATCTAGGGTTTTCAAATCATGGAAGGAGATTCCTCACCATCAAAGAAGAGAATACAACACAAATGGGGAAAGATACTGAGGTATGAGCCCTCAAACTGCAATGAAATGATTTTCTCACCCTTCATCAGAAAATGTTTTGAAGATGTCAACTGCCTACGGTTTTGTCAAAGGGTGGAGGAAGTAGGTTATCATGAGGAGCTGACAAATTTTTTTGCCACCAACCTGAAGGGATAAAAGGCCACCATTGTAGGGATTGATTTCACATTTTCAGTTGATGCCATCTCTCTTGCCACAGGGATACCAAACCACGGGGAGTTGTAATATTCCAAATTCGGAACAGCGCATGAATCATGCATCAAAAACGCATTTCCAGCAACATTTGCAATTGATCAGTAAAATGGACTCTTGGATTCCATATATTAATCAATATACATTCTAAATCCAAGATTAGAGCTGAAACAAAGCAAACTAGGTGGGTTAAACAGATCTCCCACACCTAGGATTGCCACAAAGGGCTAAATCCCCAAGACTGCAAAATGCCGGAGCAGCTGCTCAAGGGATTGCGCAGTATAAGAGAGGGTTTACACATAAAATCATAGGAGAACAATATATCTACTCATGTATTGATAAATAATTCTGAAGAACAGAGATCTAGTCTCCTTATACAAAATACAAAATAAACCGGCAAGGGTTCCTTGTCAAACACTCTGCATACAAAATGGGACATTCAGTAATTTACTGAATAACCACTGCAACACTGAAGTACATGAGTGTAGAAGGCTGAAAAATGTCTGATCTGCTGTAGATCCCTCAAGGGCTTCCTCCCATGAAAGGATGAACCTCTCAATCACAAGGAAACACTGCAACGGAGCCACCAAACCATGCAATGAACACTGCCTCCAAAATAACGCATTCCCTAGCATAAACAGTGCTGGGAATGTATGGGAAATGTGTGGTCTGATACCACAGATCTGAAATAAGCTCTGGAGCTCTCCAAACAGATCTCTCAAGTGAAGGAAACCTTCCTCCAATGAGAACTAGCACAGAAGCCTGGATTCCAATCCCTTCCACTGCTGCACCCAGCAACACTGCACAATCTCCGGCAAAGCTGTGCTGATGAAGATGGTTGAAGCTTGGCCTGAAAACTTGATGTGGAATGATGAATGCAAACTCTCTCAATGAGGCTTCTCAAAGGAAAGAGGTGGGATTGCCGCCCGGGAACACCCAGTGCTAAACAACACTGCAACTTTGCTAAGCAGCAAAGCAACAACAAGTCTTGGCAGACAAGGATAATAAACTAAGACATGAAGAATAATGCTGCCATCCTCTTCTTTATATAAGACATGAGTTTGCTTGCCCTTGGCCCCACTCAAGTAGGTTACTTCTAACCCAAGTTACATCTCCCTCCAAAATTGCGTTATTCATCCTTGGATTCCTCCTCCACTAAAACTGCGTTGTTGACTTAGTCAAAGCAGCTTGATTTTATCTCTGTTCACACATGGAGGTGTTTTATTAGACTAGAAAGAATGTCCCCTTTCACATTTGGAGTATTTTATCCTCCTTAGGAGACTTATGGGTTTTTCTACCCATTTATTCACCGACTAATGCTGCTGCTAACTCTAATGTTCCATTTAGCTTGGAGGCTAAAATTTTGGAACATTACAGTCCTCCCCTCCAAAATATTTGCTTGTACTCAAGAAAATGTATAAAGAGAGCAAAATTTCTCCCCTCCTCCTCATGTGGCCTCCCATCAATGGCCTCCATCACTGCATCAAGAGAATCTGCAAATAAACTGTGATCCAATGCTTCCTCCCAAGTGTGCAATACCAAAGTGTCTGCATCAATCAAAGGTGGAAAGTGTGAATGGAAACTTGCTTGCTGTTTCATGGCCTCCACAAAGTAGGAGTGATGATCATCATGGTGAATGAGTGCCTCCCTCACCCATGCTATCATCCAAATGAAGTGAGTCACCCTCCAACATGGTAACTCATGAAAAGTATTCTCCACCTTTGGCTCATGAAATGTAGGTGGGCTGAATAAGTGAACATGATAGGCAAGAGGGCCTATCCCACACTGTCCTCCTCTCCACTTATGATAAGTGTAGAAGGCATGCTAATCTTGGGCTGCAACATGATTGCCGTCCAATGGCAAGAAGAAGATTGAGCCTCCAAGGACTCTTCCTTCAGAATCATGAGACATGCCAACCCAAACCATTCCATTCAAGATGAATGGCACATCATCACCACATGGCATCCAAATCAGAAAATGGCTGAAGGTTATGTGCAAGTTTGGATGATACATATGGTCTCTCTGGTGGATACAACGTAGTTCTTTCAACTGCTGATGTAGAGCATCAAGTGGAAAGTTGTCCTCCCAAGAATTTGCAGCTATGCATGTTAGCTCATCTACTATGAAGTAGTAAGCTACAATATATACCAGCTGTGCACAATCAAAGCAATACAACACTTGCCCAAAGTCATGTAAAGATGGGTCATCAACATCACAAGATTTTCATCAACATCACAAGATTTGTCCCTAAAGTGACCATGAAACCCATAAATAATCTTGCTCTCATGTGGAGAAATGCACTGTTTACATATGGTGAGAAAGTACAAATACTCAATAGAGTAATCAACAAGCACATCAATGTCTTTCTTACCATGCATCATGTGGGAGCTGAAAGTGAGGTTCATGTATAAGTTTCCCCATGTGGATCCCCTCATAAAGATCTGCAAGAAGAAGGGATACATACACTCCTTGGAACACTCCATCAATAAGAACACTCTCCCATGTGTCAGCGCTGTAGGCCTTAAGAACAAGGCTCCATGACTTCTCCCTTTGACATTCCACATGCCAAAGTCATCCACCATCATGCTGCTATGTGAGAAGATCATCTTCCGACATGGAAGTCTCTCATGATCCTCCAATACTGAAGGGTAGCCTCCTTGCACCATGAGTGTGCCTTTCTTTTCTTCAGAAATATCATGAAAAGTATCGGAAGAATTTTTCCCATACTCTCCCAAGTGCAACCATAGCAACAACAACTTTTGTTGCTGCCTCATCTCTTCCTCATACAAGCCATAGAGTAAGATCATGAAGGTCAACTTGTATGATGCCCCATACCAACAAGTCTTCGGCTGCTCTATCATATGGGTGCCATGCCATCCAATTGGTTTTTCTCTCCATACAAAGCTTCCCTTGAACAAAAACACATCAGCAATACATGGAAGCAAGATACAATAAAAACAAGTTGCCAAATGACAACCGGAGAGTGAATCATAGTTCCATTCATGGAACCAGCACAGTGCATCCTTTGCCTACATCAACATAAGAAATAACAAGTGCTTTACCAACCACTTGTTTGCTGCCACAATCATCTCATAAGATGGAAACATGAAGTTACAATATGGTGTCAATGGTGCACACCAAGAAACATGTGGCTTCCCCCACAAACCATCAAAAGGATAGCCAAAATCAATGCTACAAGTCGCTGCAAGTACATCATCATACAATATGCAAGAAGAGATAATCCTTCTTGTTACATCATGCTGATCAGATAAGGAAAAGAAGTACAATACAAAAGTTGAATTAATACCTCCTCCATCATGTACTCGAGATCTTGAGCTGAAATGGCTCAACTGGAAATTCTTCCTCACTCCCGATGAGTAGGAAGGTGGCTGTGACATCCTCTCTATCACCATCCGGGCTATGCATCTCTCCATATGCTGATATATGTCCTGTTGGATGCCCTCCCAAGTGAACTCCTCCATCAAATGGAAATATGCATCAAAGTGCATAGTAGAGAAGTCCTCATGTGCTGCATGTAGTAGCTTCTCCTTGAGACTAGAGGATCTAGTCAAGAAGATCCTGCCATAGGAATAGATAACCACATCATCCACCATGTATCTGTCATCTCCATCCGGGTCATCAAGAATCATGCATGCACCAAGATCCTTGGAGTACTCTATCAAAAGCTGAGATGTCCAATAAGGATCAATCCCCCTAAGAGACAGCGCTGGTGATCTGGCATGTGAAGCTCTCCTCATGCTGTTGCCTGCTACTTTGACATCCCCCATGCCAAAGTCTTTCTCCAAACTCTTCACCTCTCCAGAATCCAAGAGTGGTGACTCCAAAGACAACATGTCTTCCATCAACTCCAAATCAAGTGGCCTCCTAGGTGGAATGCCTCCATATAGTGAGACATCAATGTCAAGAGTAGACTGCACATATGGTTGGGCAACCTAGCCCCTGCCCTTACAGCGCAAATCAATCTGCCTCTTCCTTGCATTAGCTTTCTGAAATAGAGAAGGATGTGTGCTTCTCATCAACTGATGCTGCTCTTCATCCCTTCCTTATCCTTCCAGCTGCAATGCTGCACAATCATGCTGCTCACTGATTGTGCTTGGACCTCTATGTATGAGATCCTGGGTAACTTCTTGCAAAGATACAAGAATCCCTCCTGTGGGAGCATGTGCTCCTCCTTCCTCTGCATGAGGCACTGGATGTGCTCTAGATGTGACAACTCTGTTGCCCTAATCATCCTCAATGTGTATGGGCAACATCTCAATAGTTGGATCCTCCTGTGAAAAGGAGATCCCCATGCCCTCTTGTTCAAGAATATGAACTGGAGGTCTTGCTTCCGGAAATATGTAATGAAAGATGTCAGCTCCTCCCATGGTTTTCTAAAGTGGAGTTTCCTCCATCACATGGAAGGGTTTTGTTTTCTCAAGTTTTCCTTGCTCATGTGTCTTAGGGGGTTTTGCACCAAACCTTCCCATCAAAGTTTCTATGAATCTTGCATAAGAGGAAGTGTTTGCATTCTTTAAAGAACAAGATTCAAAAATACACCATGCATGAGCCTTACCTCTGAAATGCAGCGCTACAACTCTGATGGCTTCATCTCTGGAAATATGGTGCAGCTGCAAATAGGAATCTAGTTCCTTCACCCAGGCTCTAGCTGAACATGTAGGCGATCCGACAAAAGTAGATAGAATAAATCTATCTGCATCATGCTGCTTGCTCTTCTCCACCTAGATCTTGCAAAACTCTTGGAAATCAGTATGATCTCTAAACCTCTCAGTTTGAGATTCATACTCCTGCAACAAATCACTAAGAGTTCTCCTCTTAGGCAATTTTCCTCCTCCCATCCATCTCAGGATAGCTCTAGGCACTTGACTGCACTGTGCATCATGGAGTGCAGCTGCATGCTCACACTCACCATGTGCAAATCTAGATTCAGCTCTAGATTCGACCTCCTTTGGAGATCCCATCTCCAATCTCATTTTCTTCAGCTCTCCTTGAAAGCTCTGCATAGATTTTGGAAGAAGCTTTGTAAGCTTGTCTTCCTTTCTTCCTGCACATACTGAAGCTTTATGGCTTCTGTCCATCTCCCCATCTTCTGATAGCTGGATCTCACAAGCTGAGCCAGAGATCATGCTTTGATACCACTGTAATATTCCAAATTCGGAACAACTCATGAATCATGCATCAAAAACGCATTTCCAGCAACATTTGCAATTAAACAGTAAAATGGACTCTTGGATCCCATAGATTAATCAATATACATTTTAAATCCAAGATTAGAGCTGAAACAAAGCAAACTAGGTAGGTTAAACAGATCTCCCACACCTAGGATTGCCAAAAAGGGCTAAAACCCCAAGACTGCAAAATGCCGGAGCAGCTGCTCAAGGGACTGCGCAGTCTAAGAGAGGGTTTACACATAAAATAATAGGAGAAAAATAGATCTACTCACGTATTGATAAATAATGCTGAAGAACAGAGATCTAGTCTCCTTATACAAAATACAAAAGAAACCGACAAGGGTTCCTTATCAAACCCTCTGCATACAAAATGGGAAATTCAGTAATTTACTGAATAACCACTGCAACACTGAAGTACATGAGTGTATAAGGCTGAAATATGTTTGATATGTTGTAGATCCCTCAAGAGCTTCCTGCCATGAAAGGATGAACCTCTCAATCACACGGAAACTCTGCAACAGAGCCACCAAACCATGCAATGAACACTGCCTCCAAAATAACGCATTCCCTAGCAGAAACAGCGTTGGGAATGTATGGGAAATGTGTAGTCTGATACCACAGATCTGAAATAAGCTCTGGAGCTCTCCAAACAGATCTCTCAAGTGAAGGAAACCTTCCTCCAATGAGAAACTAGCTCAGAAGTCGGGATTCCAATCCATTCCACTGCTGCACCCAGCAACACTGCACAATCTCCGACAAAGCTGTGCTGATGAAGATGGCTAAAGCTTGGCCTGAAAACCTGATGTGGAATGATGAATGCAAACTCTCCCAATGAGGCTCCTCAAAGGAAAGAGGTGGGATTCCCGCCCGAGAACACCCAGTGCTAAACAACACTGCAGCTTTGCTAAGCAGCAAAGCAGCAACAAGTCTTGGAAGACAAGGATAATAAACTAAGATGTGAAGAATAATGCTGCCATCCTCTTCCTTATATAATACATGAGTTTTCTTTCCCTTGGCCCCACTCAAGTAGGTTACTTCTAACCCAAGTTACATCTCCCTCCAAAACTGCGTTATTCATCCTTGGATTCCTCCTCCACTAAAACTGCGTTGTTGACTTAGTCAAAGCAGCTTGATTTTATCTTTGTTCACACATGGAGGTGTTTTATTAGGCTAGAAAGAATGTTCCCTTTCACATTTGGAGTATTTTATCCTCCTTAGGAGACTTACGGGTTTTTCTACCCATTTATTCACCGACTAATGCTACTGCTAACTCTAATGTTCCATTTAACTTGGAGGCTAAAATTTTGGAACATTACAGGAGTATTGGTTCAAAGGCATGAGTCTTGACCTTGAGCAGTACAAATCCTTCATAAAATCACAGTACAAAGAGACTCATACTGTGTCAAAATTCTTGTGTGTGCTATAGAATTTCTCACTTTTAACTATTTTATTTTCTGCAGAACTTTTATGGTGAAAATTGCAGTTGTGATTTTATTCGTTGTTTGTCGTAGTAAATAAACTGCGTAATTAAATTTACAACTAGAGAATAATTTCAAGTTGCAACAATAGATAAAAATTTCACATTTGATGCTACAAAACTAACATTTGTTAGAGGTCAAATATATTTTGTGCATGGTGATTTCGGTTGGTAAATGGCCAAAAGTTTCAAATTGGGTAAAATGGTACTCACATGTTTGTCAGGAAGCCATGGACAAGTGTGCTTTGTCATGTATATATAACTACTTCTTAAGAGCATCATAATGACAAGCTTATTGTATCTTTCAACTACACATTATAGAAAGCATAATTTCCTCAACAACATTTCAAAATGTACTATAGTACAAATGAAGTTTACCTTGGGCACCCATGTTCATTTTGCAACAATATCAAGTTTAGCTTGGGAACCCATAGTCATTTTGCAAGGTGTATGACTGCTAAGGGTACCTTTGGTTGCATTCTTGGTCCTAGGTTTAAAGTGTAATTCTTTGAAATGAAGTATACTCTTATAATATAGAATAAATTTGAATGCAATGGGCCCTCTTGTGGCTTTACATCATAGTGGTTGCATTCTTGATCCTAGGCTTAAAGTGCAATTTTTTGAAATGAAGTATATTCTTATAATATAGAATAATTTTGAATGCAATGGGCCTTATTGTGGCTTTACATCACAGTGTCCTGAGCCATTTTATTAATTATGCCTGGAAAAGAAAGTACAATAGGATGAAATCCATGGAACCTAGGCCTGCTACAACAAGAAACAAAAATCCTAGGTGAGAATGTGTAGGATCAAGTGCTGGAATTGGCTCAAATCTATAGCTTAAACTTGCCCAGAAACTCCACTGTGGAATGCTGAATGGAATTGGTTGTGCTGCTAAAAATAATGCTCGGAATGCTCTGAAATTGCATCCGCAAGCTCCTCTCCTCAAACCCAAAAACATCCAGAAAAGGTTTGGCCTATCTCCAAGCCAAATTCGAACCCACAAAATGGTGCAAATTCCTTGGCGAATTGGCAATTCGCCTTGCTGTAAGAATCAGCATTTCAGGCTCGAATATTGCTCGAAAAATTCTGTAAAATTAGTGAGGGACTCCTCTCAATAAACCCAAAAAAACCTAGAAAGGGTTTGGGCTGAATCCACCCACCCCCTCTGACCCCCAACAAGTGGAAATTGCCCAATTTGGCTAGAAACACAAAATGATAATGTTGAATTAAGCCCAAATCCACCACTAGAAATATCTACCAACTTTGGCTGAATTCTCCCCTGAGGAATACCTCCAATCTCTAACACTTATCTCTCCTCAACCTCTATTCCTCCAGCTCGTGTGCACTTCTAGAAATGTAGAATTTCGGCCCCAAGAATTCTCTCTACTCATCCCTGCTAATCACCACAAAATATCCGACTAAATTAGGTGAAAACCCCTGCAAATCCTCCAGTGTTTTTCTCCTCCGTAACTGATCTCACCACAAGTAATTTGAACCACTTTTGCGCCCCGGAAGAAAAACGTACTAGCTGAAATAACTTGCAAATACGCCTAATGGAAACTCTGAATTAAGCTCCCCAAATTGCTTCACTAGGGAGACACTCAAAGTTATCCAAAATGATTGTGTAATTCCCGCTTGGATATTCCTTGCGCCGAACAACACAGTTGTCTTGGCTAAGCCACTCAAGAGAACTAATGTTAAATTGTCAAATGATCAAAGATACCAAATGGAGGCCTCCCAGCTCTATTTATAATTTTTGGGCCTATCTCCCTTTGTGGTCCCCACCTTCCACTAATTCGCACCCCTTCCTTTCTCTCTCTTCTCACTAGTGCGATTTGCTCCATTGGGTCAAATTTCCTTCTCTTGTGGCCCCCACATTCCACTAGAGCTATAAATTTCCATTTCTCCTAATTCCCATACGCCAAAAAAGTATACAATGCCCAAATGAAAAAATTGTGCTATGCTTAGCTCCTCCCCAATAAACTCCATTAATCCCTTCAAATGAAAAATCAAAATGGGGTATATTACAATCCCCCCCACCAAAAATTGTTTGTCCTCAAGCAATGCTTAAACTAGCACCCTCTCTGACTGTTGATCCCCACTGTCACGGCAAACTATACCACAGTCCCAAATGTGCCATTGGATCGTCCCTGATCTTTGCACTGTCCTGTAGTGAAGGAGTCCCTTGATGCTAGGATCACAAGTGAGCCCGATCAATGTGAAGCACCCCTTGCTCCACTCACTATCTTGCCAAATATAGGCATTAGAAGCCCTCTTCCTACCACCAATAAGTAGAGCCTCCCAATAATGTAAAACTCTATCAAAATCCTCATGAAGCTACCCTAATGAGTAGTCCATCTCATGCACTCTAAAGGTGGGCGCCTGAAGATACAACCCAATCCCTATGCGAATGAAGTCTCTCCTGCATGAGCTCCTCCTGACATCCTCCTGCTGGCCAACCTGCTATGCTGACGAAGTCCCCCACGCCATCAGCAAGTCACTAAATACCAATGGAAGATCTTAGTGACCTCCCCCTGTAGCAGCCAACTCATCCCTAATGGTCGCTGAGATGTCAAGTACTATGATGCCTGGGTCCCATGCTAGTCTCAGAAGGAAAATGTCTTGTCAACCCTGCAACACTCTGGTCAGGACTGGCCACCTAATATACTCGTACCAAAATCTCCCCTCCTGTAACTCTCGACCATAATATGTGTGATGATTGAGTGTAATATCCCCAAATTAGCAGTCAGCTAACTGGGATATTAATTTTGATTAATTTTGGCAAATCCTAATGTTGGGCGGAAATAAAGTGGGTAGGGGACCCAAAATTAATAATTAGGCCAATTAAAGTCTTTTCCTAAAGTCCCTAAGGGAAAATTGTGGCTCTAGTGGTGGGGTCGATTTGGCCTTAGGTGGCAGTGTTGAAGAGGCACGAAAAGGACAGCGTGGGATTGGCTAGAGGAAGGTAGCACGTGATTGGCCAAGGAGAGGCAACGCAGGCCAAGGTGGGACCCAAGGCATACGTTGGGCCTCAATGGATAAAAAGAAGAAGGGAAGCCTCATTTGGTCATTCATTCATTCATCTTATTTCTCTTGGTCATTTTGATTGAAGCACGCTTGGCCGGAGAGCCAAGTTTGCAGTGTTGTTTAGCACAAGAGATCTTCAAGTGGAGATCTCAACCTCTACCTCGGGGGACTTCGAGTGCCCGCTCAGGAGAGAAGTTCTACATTTTGGTGAGGGAATTACATAGCAGCAGCAACAGGAAGAGTGTATCCCCTTCAGGACTGTGCAGAGGTAGAGTACATTGTGTAGTGATTGCGCAATTCGGTTTGGTGTGGGTACCAGGAGTGTGGAGAGTAGCGGAGTTTCAACAGGAGATTTGGAGGGGAGGATAGCCACCTCCTACCAGGGGTTTGGTAGCTCTCCAGAGGAATTTTCCAGTAGACTTATCGAGAGGTTCGATTTACCCAACGACATAGTGAGCCAAGCCCAAGAGGACCAATTCCGAAGTCAAGCGTTGGGTGAACCCCTTCTGGGTTTTTCTGTGTTTATTGAGGAGAAGCCACGATTAATTTGGAAAAAAAATTTTGGTAGGTTTTAGGCTTCAAACAGAGATCCTAACGCAACCAACAACTAGAGGAGCTAAAGGAAATTGGGACGAAATTCTGGGGTCAACATCTGGCCAATTCCTTCGCGGGTTTTTGTGGGTTTGGTGAGTCGAGTTTGGGGTTAAAAGCCCAGAATTTTCTGAGCAGAGGAAGCAGCCCAACCAGCAGTCCGAAGTCAACCAGCAACAACATTTCTAGGCTAGGCAATGCAGAGACTGAGCCACACAGAGGCAATTTTAGCCAGATTTTTTTCTTGGGTTTGAGTTGTTCTTCAAGCCTGCCTTGAGCAGGCCTAGGTGCAAACTTTCCAGCACCTCAATTGTACTCTTTCCCAATATATTAATAAAATGGCTCTGTAGTGAATTTGGCTCCAGTTTGTGTGTTTTAATGGTGTTTGCATTTTTGCTATAGTTACTTATCTATTTGCACTTTTATTACTGTTAATCCCCATTTGGGATATTACAGTGGTATCAGAGCTTCGTTCTTGGCTCAACTGTGGGGATTTTTTCCTATGAACAAGGAGGGTAGGCAGTAGAGGCTGCAAATATGGGGGATTCAAGGAGAAAATGGGAATCAACATTTGGTAGAATCTTAAAGGCCCTAAATGATTTAGCCAAAGAACAAAATGGAATGTTGGAAGGACTCGAGCAAAAGAATAGGGATAAGAGCATCCATCATGAGTTCCTAATTGGGGAGACTTTGGGGGTCTCACAATAGTGTGACCACCCTTTACCAGCCACTCACCCGCCCGCCTTCGGTAGGCCAAACAGGATCATGATGCCTACATTATTACCTCCGGTACCGAGTGAGCAAGTTAGGCGACATGATAATATACCCATGGGAGATTCTTTCTGAGAATGGCAGTTATGGGGTCAAAATTTAGGGCGGCTTTGTCCTTCAGAGATTACTGCCAGCTCAGGTAGGATGAAGAAGGAAGGAATAATGGGGGGTCTAACACACAGAGTTCAGAGTTGCAGTGTACCATTGGGAGGACACCTTTTCCCACGTATGATGGATCCACTGATTGCACAGCTCAGGATCGGGTGGAAAAGTTGGATACCTCTTTCCAGCTTGACCGAATAACGACGGGGGAAGCCATCAAAATGTCTACCTCGCACTTGGAGGATGAGGGAACATAGGATTGTGGGGAGCTCGTAGATACACCTAGTGTGACGCAAGACTCACCCTTGTTGGGGACTTCCTTGACCGTGTTGGTTGACATCTTAGTGGAGAGAGTAGAGACTACCCCAGTAGAGCCATCCATTGAGGTGATGACTAGAGTCGTGTTCGAGTTTTTGGGGGACAACCTCATGCAGCAGATGGGTGAGGTGCCAGGAGATGTATCCACCTTTGATGAGGCACTAAGAGATACAGAGGTAGAGGAGGAGGACATTCCTTTTGTATGTTAGGATGATGACTCTTCTTTGGATGAGTCCATGGGGTCATATGAGGATGCTTCTGGAGAGCATGAGTAGTCATGCAGAGTTGATGATAGTAGGCCAGTTTTGTATATATTCAGGATGATGAGTCACTTGTGATGATTCAGTCAGAGCAATTTATGGTACAGCTAGAGGGCACATTGGAGTGGTGGAGTAGCTCCCTTCAGACATACATAGATGGGGCTAGCAGCACAGTTGGGTCACCTTTGGCCATTGGAGAGAGAGAGACAGAGCTACCTAGTCAGATCTCATGCGTTGACTTGGATAGTGAGATGAGACGACCTGAGTTGCACAGTGTGCAACATCTACATGTCAGGGTTGATCTAGGTGCAGGAGTTCATGCAATTGATCCCTCTCTTGGGGTTGGATGGCGAGAGATTCTGAGTTGGTACCTAGTGGAGTGGGTTATGGAGATGGTGATGCACCGAAGTGTAGCTCAGCAGGAGCTTCTAGGCACTGGGGTTACCGGAAGCCTAGACTGGCACTGAGATCCGGGCGAGACTACCCATCACTTCCCAAGTATGTCGGTTGACTATTACCTGGAGGGTACAGTTTACCTAGTAGTTGAGTGTACACATTCCCTAGGGGAGTTTCAACCAGCACTAGTGTCCAACCAGTTTAGGTACAAACTTCTTGAGTTGTCTTGGTATGAGGATTGTACACAGGATCACAGGATGATCAACATACTCTCGTAGGAGTTTGACAGAGGAGGAGGAGGCATTGGTAGGCCACCAGATAGTGCCTTGTATGGAGCTGGGGATTCTTCGCATTTGTGTGGGGCATGGAGGATACGAAGGAGCAGAGCAGGATTGGCATCACTACTGGTACCTAGGGAGATTCACTTCTTGGGTCCCTTAGGGAGGATTTGGAAGGGAGATCCATTCATTGGAGAGTATGGTGATGCGGCAATGGAGATGATGGTATCGATCGAGTATGGGCCGACGCATATGGATACAGCCTTAGGCCATCACACTCTGGAATGTGTAAGAGCATCCATCATTGGGAAGTGGTATGTAGATGGGCATAGAGATGCATGAGGGTGTGTTGTAGTATGTCGGACTGCGTTGTGGAGTAGGAGTGATTCCCATCGCATTGAGTACATGTGGCAAGTGACAAGTATGGCAACGCAGGATGGACACATGACGGTACAAGACAATATAGTTGTTGACGGGGGTATCCCTTGGTGTACAAGGGCAAGTTGTGGCATACATTGGAAGGTCGAGGAGTGCGATGATACTTGGTGGTATGCAGTGACACATGATGTGGAGCAGAGGGTTCTCGGAGCATTGCCTCCAAAGAGACATATGGACAGGGGTAGTAGGTGTACCATGGGATGCAACTCACCTAGGATCAATGAGGATCTTGTTGAGCATCTAGAGACACCACGTTTAGCAGAGATAGGGCTACGAGGGTGTTATCAGTAGAACCGAGGCAGAGAGAGTTTCTTCTGGAGGATTACTCTTGAGCATTCAGGTAGACTCTTAGTCACACCCTTTGGGACATACCTACCATCATCCTCCAATGTTACTTATGGTCACGGAGTGTTTGGTTGGTGCCCCTTGACACTCTCCATTCAGGCAGCAGGGCATGGGAGGCTCACCCTAGACAGTTGGATGAGATACCGTGTGTCATGATTTGGGAGGAGACTCTCCAGTTGAGACACTTGGTAGGTGCACGAGTTGACGCGTCCAGGCCTAGGGATGGCATGGTTGATTACCAAGGTAGCATATGTTCTACCCCTGGGCTCACATTTTGGGCATGGTGGATGGTATATTTCATCTACAGGAGGGTACCCAGACTCCGAGCAGTATCCAGGTGTATCAACAAGAGTTGGGATAGAGGGTATCATGACGTGGTCTAGCAGGAGCAAGGCAGGTACGCATGCGTGGGAGAGACTCCTGATACTTGGGGTCCACCCAGGGGATACATATAGGGGTCAGAGATGAGGGCCAGATTGGTTATAGCAGGTAGAAGCGCTACGCAGTGGCATCCCGCGGGGAGTGGGAGTTGTGAGCTCCCTATATGGTCGGGGGATCCAGGGGTCTATTGGGCAAATGGATCACTCCACTTTGTGATGAGCAGGGACAGAGCATACAATGATACAATTGACCTTGGGTTTCACACATGGGTGAGCTCTGAGACCTCCATTGCATGGTGAGGCAGACTTATCGTGTTGTTGCTCAGGGTCATCATCGGCAATGGAGGGGTAGAAATCAACATTATGGAGATGCCCATGTAGGATGAGCCTAGCCTTCACAGATTTCTCTCCACAAGGTGTCAGGAGGGAGGGATACAGTCTGCACACGATGGGGGGTATCTCATAGTCAGTGGCGTAGCGACAACATGGTGGCACCTCTACAAGATTAGTAGGGGACCCAAGCATTACAACTCTACACAACTCGATAACCTCTAGGGGTGAGTTGTATACTACATGGGGAGATCAAGTAGATCTTTCATTGGGCTTTAGCGAGTCACTGATGGAGAGGGGGATTTCATTAGCATGGCAGGATGGTGAGTGGAGCAGGTGGAGCTTCATGTTGGACAGGATGGCTTGGGATCCTAGCATTGAGAGATCCCTTCATATCAAGGTGATGCAGAGGACAGGGAAGATTCAATGGCACATCTGGGACGTAGGCACATTTTGCAGTGACAGCGGGGAGCGTCAGCTAGAGAGGGGGCTTGTTCAGGCAATGCTCGAGGACAAACAATTTTTGGCGGGGAGGACTATAATATCCCCAAATTAGCAATCAGCTAACTGGGATATTAATTTTGATTAATTTTGGCAAATCCTAATGTTGGGTGGAAATAAAGTAGGTAGGGGACCCACAATTAATAATTAGGCCAAATAATATATTTTCCAAAAGTCCCTAAGGTAAAATTGCGGCTCTAATGGTGGGGTCGAGTTGGCCTTAGGTGGAAACGTAGAAAAGGCACGAAAAGGACAACATGGGATTGGCTAGAGGAAGGCAGCACGTGATTGGTCAACGAGAGGCAACACAGGCCAAGATGGGACCCAAGGTATACGTTGGGCCTCAATGGATAAAAGGAAGAAGGGAAGGATCATTTGGTCATTCATTCATTCATCTTATTTCTCTTGGTCATTTTGACTGAAGCACGCTTGAGCTGGAGAGCTAAGTCTGCAGTGCTATTTAGCACACAAGATCTTCAAGCGGAGATCTCAACCTCTACCTCGGGGGACTGAGTGCTTGCTCAGGAGAGGATTTCTACATTTTGGTGAGGGAATTACATATCGCAACAATAGGAAGAGCATATCCCCTTCAGGATTGCGCAAAGGTAGAGTAGACTGCGCAGTGATTGCACAGTTCAGTTCAGTGTGGGTGTCGGGAGTGTGGAGAGCAGCGAAGTTTCAACAAAATATTTGGACGGGAGGTTAGCCACCTCCTACAAGGGTTTTGGTAGCTCTCTGGAGGCATTTTCCACAGACTCATCCAGAGGTTTGATTTACCCAGCAACATAGTGAGCCAAGCCCAAGAGGGCCAAATTCCAAAGTCAAGCGTTGGGTGAACCCTTTCTGGGTTTTTCTGGGTTTATTGAGGAGAAGCAAAGATTATTTTGGCAGAATTTTTTGGACAGGTTTGAGGCTTCAAATAGAGATCCTAATGCAGCCAACAGCTAGAGGAGCTAGAAGAAATTGGGCCGAAATTTTGGGGTCAACATCTGGCTAATTCCTGTGGGGGTTTTTGTGGGTTTGGTGAGTAGAGTCCGGGGTTAAAACACTGGAATTTTCTGAGTAGAGAAAGCAGCCCAGCCAGCAGTCTGAAGTCAACCAGCAGCGACATTTCTGGGCTTAGCAACCAAGAGACTGAGCCACGCAGAGGCAATTTCAGCCAGAGTTTTTGCTTGGGTTTGAGTTGTTCTTCAAGCCTTCCTTAAGCAGGCCCAGGTGAAAAATTTCTAGCACCTCAATTATGCTCTTTCCCAATATATTAATAAAATGGCTCAGTAGTGAATTTGGCTCCAGTTTGTGTGTTTTAATGGTGTTTGCATTTTTGTTGTAGTTACTTGTCTATTTGCACTTTTATTACTGTTAATCCCCATTTGGAATATTACATTGAGGCTATTCCCATCTTGCCAAGGTGACTCAGCAATGCTCGCGCTTATCACTCCATGTCTGGCCCCAATCCTGAAAAACCACCCACCTCGCCATATAATGAAAACCTCAGTGATCCCACATATGTCAACCTGATACTGAACTAGATCACCTACTATCTTGATCGTACTCCCTAAGTGGTGTAGTGTCCCACCAATCAACTGGATCCTTGATCCCATACCCATACTGGAGGTCCACGACTCCCCATCCTCACTGCCTATTTCTATGACATGTTGCTAGTTGTTGGGACCCCCCTGTGCCTTGTCCTCGACGCCTGTATGTATCCAATGGATGGGAACCCAACATCAAGGATTTTTCCTACATATGAAAAACTACTCTACTCCTGCCAGACCACACAAAAGTTTTTTATATTCTAGCTCCTAATGATGTACCCGGATACTACCTGGAGCCTAGGCATCCTCCTGCTAACAAGGACTATCATCCCATGTACCTCCTTCTCACATAACATCTCAGAATGTCTTACTGATAGTACACCCTACAGCTCACTCAGGTTCACCTCCCTAAGCCTGCCCCCGTCAGCTCGTGCCCTGACCAAATACCACCATTGATAAGTCTCCCCTTGGATATTCTATGTCCCAACTAACTGTCTCAAGCGAGACTCGCGTGCCCTGCTATTCATGATGAAGGTATCAAGTGACAACACCCAACTCCTTTGCGCTTACCAATAGTGTAGAAGTTAGAGAGGCACACGAGTCCCCATGGATATCATCAAAATATGATCATCTGCGTCCTCATCGATCCTGGGTGAGTTGCATCCAATGGTACACCTAATTCCACTGTCCATAAGTCTACTTGGAGGCAACACTCGAAGAGCCTATTGTGCTGCATCATGTGCCACTGCATACCACCAAGTATCACCACACTCCTCGGCATGCCACTATATGCTGCAAACTATCCCTGTACACCACGGGATCACCATGCCTATTGTTGTATCACCTTGAACCGTTGGGTGTCCCATATGCACCAACGCATCTGTCGCCCCCATTAAAAAATCCAATGTGGTGTGAGTCACTACCCCTACTCCATGGTGTGAACCCATGCATCGCGGCACACCATCACACACCTTTGTGCTCACCTATGAGCCACTGCCCAACACTGTATGCCCCTACACGCCACTGGATGCCACGATTTAAAGCTGAGATAGTACGCATTGGCCCGCACCCTACTAGTATTGTCTCCTCTATTGTCGCATCACCATTCCCTCTGACACTTCCAAATCCTCCCTGAGAGACACGAAAGGTGAATCTCGCTATGTACTAGTGGAAATGCCACCACTGTGTTGCTCCTCCATGACCATTATCCCCCACATAACAGGGGAGAACCCTCGACTCCATACAAGGAACTGTTTGGTGGCCTACCAATGCCACCTCCTCCAAAAAACTCCTGCTAGAGTGTACTGATCATCCTATGATCCCATGTACAACCATTATACCAAGACAACCCAAGGAGTCTATCTCTAAACTGGTTGGTCACTGGTGCTGACCAAAACTCCCCTAGCGAATGTGTGCGCTCAACCGCTAGGTCAACTATACCACCAATGTCGTAGTCAACCGAAATATCTGGGGAATGATAGGTACTCCTACCTGGATACCAATGCCAGTCAGGGCTTCCGGTATCCCCAATACCTGGAAGCTCCTGCTGAGCTTCACTTCAGTCCACTACCATCTCCATAGCCATTCCACTCGGTACCAACTCAGAATCTTTCGCCATCCAACCCCAAGAGAGGGATCGAATGTACAAACTCTTGTACACATAACAAGCCCTCCATCCTGCGAATGTAGCACTCTGCGCAACTCATGTCACCTCCTCTCACCATCATGGTCGACACACAATATCTAACGAGGTGATTCTGCCTCTACCTCTCCAACATGTTGTAATATCCCGAAAGGGAAATAGACAGCAATACAAGCATACGACAATATAGGAAATGCCGAAAATAGAACATAAATCAAATACACATAAAAATGCCAGAAATGCTAAGCCATTTTATTAATCTGAGAATATAATGAGATACAATGGATAATCAGAATAAATGCACCTATCCTTGCTCAAGGCAAGTGAAGAACCCTCTCAGAAAAACAGGAAATGGCTGCTACAAGAAACTGCATCCCAGCTGCTGGAAGAAACTGCCGTAAATTGTTGCTGCGGGAATGAACTGAAGCTAGGGGCTGATCCCCTTTCCGGAATGAGCTGAAAATCAGCAGACCACCTGAACTCACCACTCCGGACAAAACCCAGAAACCATATACAAAACGGACCACCTCCGAAAATCACCCCCAGAAACCCTCCTCCTAGAAAAACGCTGTCCCTCCAAGAACTGCGCAGACACTAACTGAAATAGACTGAAATGGGGCCACAACTCCTCAGGAAAATCTCCCACTGATAAACGCTGAACCTCCCCACCGGAATAGGCCTGAATCTCCTGCAGAAATCTCTACCACTGAACAGCTCCAACTCAAACTGCGTCCCCTCCCTCCGAAGTGCGCGGCACCCAATGAAGCTCGGCGCCTCAGCAAAACTCCAACAACACACCCGCAAATCTCCTGTCACGGCCCCAGAAGAAAACCTTGCCGGCCGGAGCACTCAAAGTCCCAAGGGCTAAGGGCGAGATCTCCGACCGGAGACACTCAATCGCACTAAACAGTGCTGCAGACAGGCTAAACAGCCAATGTGCTCAAGAAGACAGAAGTCTAGCTCAAATATCATCAACAACAAGAATGCCCCAAATGAGGAGGCTCCTCCACCTTTTATAGCATTGGTTTCCCTCCAAAACCAACGTCCTCTCTCTCATTGGCTCCTCCACGTGTTGTGTGGCCCCCCTTTGGCTCCCCCCTTAAGTTACAACGTTGCATCTACTAGGGAAACACTTTATTTTATTTAAGTGAGTTAGACCCATTTTCTCACTTTTATTTATTAATAAACTATAGTCGGCAAAACTATACAAAAATCAAATATTCCAATTAGCGGTGCCTAATTGAGAATATTACGATCTCCCGACAAAATGTTGCTTGTCCTCAAGCAACTAAAGTGATGGATGCTACAAAATCTCCTCGCTCTCCCAAGTGGCATCCTCATCCGGCAAAAACTGCTTCTCCTCTGACAGTGCCTGAACAAGCCTCCTCCCTAGCCGATACTCCCCACTAACTGCGCAATCGCCGGGGTCCCAGGATGTGCCCATGGAGCCTCTCGACCTGCACTCTAACACGACATGAAGGGTGGTGAGGATGCCCCGAGGATCCCAAGCGATCTCTCATTGATCGGCAGGTCCTCTCGACTCACAATGCCACCGGAGCCAATCATCGCCCAGTCCACGGCTCGGTACACGCACTATCTCTGGCTATAATTGATGCTCTCGGGGGGTGAAGACCATAGCGCATCAATGCTCCCTGACTCATGTTGTACACATGTGCTTGCATATACGCCCCTCCAACTGCATACCAACTCATCACCTCTCTCCAATCCAAGTCATGACTCAATCCCATGCTGATCTTGCTCTCCTGAAATTGGGAAGGAGTCCTGAAGTAACGACAACTGGTGCCCTCCTGCCAACTGGGATCTGTAACTTCTACTATGTCCAAGGGCCCCTGCTCCACTGTGCTCCCTACGAAGAATACCATACCATCAAGAGGGTACCAACTCATGATCTCCCGCCAGTCCATCTTGGAGGAAGCATCTGATGTAGCAACAACAACTGCATGTAGAACATGCCTGGAAGGTTGCCGCCAACCCGTAATCATCTCCCACTGCCAAACTATCACATCTACCTCCAACATCTCCAGAGGATAGGGATCTGTAGGCGTGCTTGTCGAGGTGCCTGGGGTGTACGTACGTACGTGCTCCACCTCAAGAGCTGACCCCAATGCTAGCCACATATCCATCATAGGCTCAATGTGGGCACCCATCTGGACCTCACCCCAAGGAAATGTCATGCCTAATGTCCATAGTATCCTCCTCTGCTGACTCAGGCTCCATCATGTGCTGCTCCATCACCCAGAGTATCTCCTATACAGTCCCCTGACTGCTCACCCTGCACACTGTAATACGGCTGCAATCTACTGTCATCATGCCTGCATGACTGCTCTTGCTCCATAGAAGCAACCTCAACTGATCCTATGGACTCATATGAAAGAGAGTCCTCACCCTGGCATACAGAAGGAATGCCCTTCTGTTCTACCTCCTCCACCTCATCTGCATTGAATATGCCATCCACCCTCTCGATGAAGTGTCGACACAATGTCTGGAGTCCAGACGCATGCTGGGATGCTACCTCTGCTGAACCCGATATCCTCTGCACATGCATGATCTCAACATGCCCTGAGGGAAAAATGATGCATGTCTCCCTCATGACCTGCTCCCCAAGCGTAGGCTCAGCAATGACTAATGTGCCACCACTGCAGAGGATCATCTCATCCCCTAAACTGTGGTTGTCAACTAGCATACTGACCCAGTGCCACTGCTGAGAAGTCTCTCGCCTAGTGTGCTGAGGGCCATCCAAATATCTTGGGTGTGCCTCACGGACCCTACTGCTCATGCCTAAAGTGCCAAAGGACAACAACAAAATCAGTTGTGCCCATGAGTGATGTAGAAGAGTGTCGGATGTGTGAGTCCCCACAGATACCATCAAGTATCGCTCCTCTGTCTCCTCATCGATCACGGGTGAGTTGCATCCAATATGGCTTCGGTGTCCTGTCGTAGTCTCCACGGATGCGATACTCTAAGACCTCGCGTGCCTTGTTGTGCGCCCTCGCAAGCCACCGGTCATCCATGTACTCCTCAACATGCCACTGCACACTAAGGCATACCCCTGAATACTGTTGGATACCCCATGCTACTGCTGTACCACCCTGTACCGTCTCATGCCCTGACTGTGTCCAGGAATTTGTCACTCCCCGCGTGCTCTCAATGTGATGTAGGGCACTCCTACTCCACAATGCAGTTCCACACACTACGGTACACCACCATGTAGCTCCATGTCTACTAGTAGTCGACTGATCACTGCTAGAGGCTCCCACACATCCATGGATGTGATGTCCTAGAGTTGTGCCTCTACATATTGGACTACCACCAATCGGTATCGTCATGTCCACCGTCGCATCACTATACCCGCCGACAAATGGATCATCACTGCAAATCCACCTCGAGGGGTCCGAAAAGTGAATCTCCCTATGGGTCAGTAGTGTTACCACCACTGCTCAGCTCCGCTGCGTCCTCTGTGCCCTGCACAAAGGTGAAGAATCCTTGGCCCCATACAAGGTGCCATCTGGTGGCCTGCCAATGCCACCTCCTCCGACAAGCTCCTGCCAAGGGGTGCTGACCACCCCGTGATCCCGTGTATGAATGTCATGCCAAGACAACCTAGGAAACTGCCCATAAAGCTGATTTGTCCCCTTTGGAGCTGGCAAGGCGCACATGCTCTTTTGCTAGGCCATGTTACTCTCCAAGACATGATCGGCCAGGCTTTGCTGAGGAGACGATAGGTGATCATGGATCCCAATGCCAATACGGGGTTCCTATATTCCCCCATGCATAGAAACTCCTGGCCGAGCTACACCAGGATCCATCGCCATCTCCATGGCAGCTTGCAGGTACCAATTTAGAATCTCTCGCCATCCAACCTCAACATGTGGATGTTGTACCCTGTGTAACTCTGATCGTCTCATACTGCCATCCAAGTCAACATATGACATCTGGCTAGGTGGCTCTGCCTCTCTCTCTCCAACGGAAAGAGATGACCCAACAACACTGCTAGTCCCATCCATGCATGCCTGAAGGGGAATGATCTGACGCTGCAATGTGCCCTCGGGTTGTACCATCAGGGAATCGAGTCGTTCCCCAATGCGGACCAACTTGGCCGCTGACTTGGCACAAGTCACTCTCATACCCTCCAGCTCCTGGTCCTGCAACAAAATGGCCTCCCGTACTGACGTGGCCTTCCCTCTCAAAACTCGAAGGTCCGCCCGAAGCTGATGATACCGCTGTCTGTGACCATCATCCAATACCTCTGTACCTGCTAGTGCCTCATCAAAGGTGGATATATCTCCTATCGTCTCACCCACCTGTCGTGTGATGCTACCACCTGAAGACTCGGACACGACTCCGGTCATCACCTCAATGGATGGCTCTACTGGGGTAGGCTCTACCTTCTCCACTACCACATCAATCGACACGGCCAAGGAGGTCTCCAATGAGGTGAATCTGTGTGCCCTCATCCTCCAAGTGCGGGGTAACCATTTTACGTGGTTTCCCTCTCCGATACTCGGTCAGAGCCCGGAAAGAGGTATCCAACTTGTCCACCCAAGCTTTACGGCGCTGGATGACCGTCAAATGTCGGTAGATGGAATACATCCATTGTCTGTGTGCAGCAAGCCCCCATCATGTGAGCGCATGTTCCCTCTGTGAAAGTTGTGAGGTCTACTATCACGCTGGAGCTGAACATAATCTCTAAATGAGAGAGCCTCCATGAACTCCTGCCCGTATGCCTGGTACTCTGCAAAATAGTCACCCATGTGGCCCGGCTCCGGCTCTCGCTGTGCTGCTGCCCGTATTTCTTCATCCAGAAAAGTGGGCATGGTAGGACGTGTGGGTGTATGTGATGCCATATGCTGAGTGGCATCATGCTCCGGCAAATGGTGGGATGTGCCTGATCCTTCACCAATCTAAAAACCCCTTGGGGTTTCCCGCTGCCTAACCTCTAGCGCAGTGAGTCTCTGTGACACATCCTGCATGTGTTGGAGGAGCGCCTCTCTAAATCTCCTCTCAGCATCATCACCTGCCATCGGCTCTTTCTGCTATGTGTCTACAGGCTCCCTCGAAGCGCACGGTAACGGCAAAACCATCACTGGCACAGCAACTTTGACCTCGGACCCACTGAAAACTACTCAGAAAATTCCAGGAATTTGGGAAGGTGATCCTTGCCCAAAACCCAGAAAAACCCAGAAAATGTTTCTTCTAATTCCAACCTTCAAGATTTGACCTCCGAAAATCACCCCTAGAAACCCTCCTCCTAGAAAAACGTTGTCCCTCCAAGAACTGCGCAGACACCAACTGAAATAGACTGAAATAGGGCCACAACTCCTCAGGAAACTCACCAAATGATAAACGCTGAACCTCCACACCGGAATAGGCCTGAATCTCCTGCAGAAATCTCTACCACTGAACAGATCCAACTCAAACTGCGTCCTCCCTCCAAGGACTGCGCAGTCACCCAATGAAGCTCAGCTCCTCAGCAAAACTCCCAACAAAACACCTGCAAATCTCCTGCTAAAGACTGAAGAAAAACCTTGCCCGACCAGGCACTCGAAGTCCCCCGGGGCCAAGGGTGAGATCTCCGACCGGAGACACTCAGTCGCACTAAACAGTGCTGCAGACCGACTAAACAGCCAGCGTGCTCAAGTAGACAGAAGTCTAGCTCAATATCATCAACAATATCAATAATGCCCAAATGAGGAGGCTCCTCCACCTTTTGTAGCCTTGGTTTCCCTCCAAAACCAACGTCCTCTCTCTCATTGGCTCCTCCACGTGGTGTGTGGCCCCCCTTGGCTCCCCCCTTAAGTTACAACGTTGCATCTACTAGGGAAACACTTTATTTTATTTAAGTGAGTTAAACCCCTTTTCTCACTTTTTTTTATTAATAAACTATAGTCGGCAAAACTATACAAAAATCAAATATTCCAATTAGCGGTGCTAATTAGGAATATTACCCATGTAGAGGCAACCTACTAGTACTACCAACCTCATCTATGTATGTATTAGTAGGGTTGCCCCATCTCTCCGATGTGCACTCTAGCTGAACAATTAGGAAACCCAACCATTCCCCAACGTGTGTCAGTTCGGCCGCTAACTCGGCACAAACTGCTATCATGTCCTCCAACTCCTTGTTCTATTGTAGAATGGCCTCTCTCATTGTTGTGGCCTTCTTTCTCCATTCTAGAAGGCCAGACCGAAATTGATAAAACTGTCGAGTGCTATTATCATCTATAAACTCAGTCACAACTCTGGACCCCTCTGTCTCTTCTGACACCTCTTCAACGACAAATATGTCTCAAGAAACCTCACCAATATGTTGTGGGCAGTCATTGTTTAGAATCTTGGTCACAACACTGGGTACCTCGTCAACTATCGACATCTCATCCATGGGTGTTACCTCCTCAACCGATGGCCCTGTGAGTGTATGCTCTATTCTCTCCACTAAGGTGTCAGTCGAAGCTACTAAAGGAATCTACAACAAGGGTGACTCTTGCGTCATGTTGGGTGTATTTACATGCTCCTCTCAATCCTGTGTGCCCTTAGCCTCATGCTCAACCTCCTCCTCAAGCTCCTGATATCTAAAGCTAGGTATCCACTAGAAAAATCACCTCCTGGTCTTACCCTCTAGCTGTCCTTTTGAGGAGATCTGGTGCCTTGATTTTGTCGACTCTCCCCAAATTGTGTAGATGGTTGTACCCCCATGACATGTGCACCTCTAGTGTCCCTATTGTAAGGATAACGATGGATCTTGTCTGACACCTTCCTCAACTGAGCCAACATCACATCGTTCCAGCGGATTCCACCCAAAAATTCCTGCATACTAAATCTTCCTTGAGCCATGGATTTGACTATGGTTCAACCTGACACTATGCATATATGCCCTAATCTTCCATGATCTAGTTGACTACCCCACAATGGGCCAAGATTGTGGCTCTGATACCATTGTAATATTCCAAATTGAAATTTACAACAAATAACAAATGCATGAATTAAAAGAAAACAATAAAAATCTTAACAAGAGCACAAATCAGAAAACCCCAAAATTTGGCCAGTAGTTTGAGCCATTTTATTAATTATGCATGGAAAATCAAATACAATAGGATGAAATCCATAGATCCCGGGCTTGCTACAACAAGCAACGCAAACCCCATGTGAGAATTTCTTGGATCAGGTGCTGAAATTGGCCCATATCTATAGCTCAAACTTGCCTAGAAACTCCACTACAGACTGTTGAATGGAATTGGTCATCCTACTAGAAATAATACCTGAAATGCTCTGAAATTGCAGCCACAAGCTCCTCTCCCCAAACCAAAAAATACCCAGAAATTTTTTTGCCTATCTCCAAGCCAAAGTCGAACCCACAAAATGGTGAAATTCCCTAACTAACTAGCAATTCGCCCTACTATAAGAATTAGGGTTCCAGACCTGGATATCGCCTAGAATTTTTGTAAAATTAGATATAAACTCCTCTCAATAAACCCACAAAAACCCATAAATGGTTTGGGTTGAACCCACCGACCCTTGGTGACCCTTGACAAGTGCAAATTGCCTAATTTGGCCAGAAGATGCCCCACAAAACTGATACTATTGAATTAATCCCAAATCCACCACAGCAAATCTTTCCCAACTCTGGCTGAATTCTCCCTTGAGGAATACCTCCAATCTCTGACACTTATCTCTCCTCAACCTCTATTCCTCCAACCCCTGTGCACTTCCAAAAATGTAGAATTTCGGCCCGAAGAATTCTCTCAACTCACCCCTGCGAATCACCACAAAATATCCGGCTAAATTATGTGAAAACCCCTGCAAATCCTCCACTATTCTACTCCTCCGTAACTAATCTCCCCACAAGAAATTCGAATCACTTTTGCACCCTGGAAGAAAAACGTATCAACTGAATTAACTTGCAAATACGACCAATGAAAACTCTGAATTGAGCTCCCCAAATTGCCTCACAGGGGAGACACTCAAAGTTCTCCGAAATGAGGGTGGAATTCTTGCTCAGAAATTCCTTGTGCTGAACAACATGGTTTTCTTCGCTAAGCAGCTCAAGAGAACTAATGTTAAATTGTCAAATGATCAAATATACCAAATGGAGGCCTCCTGTAATATTCTGAATAGAAATAAACAATAATACAAAGTAACATAAACAAGAAACTACAACAAATAGAGAGACATCATACAAATACTGCAAATATGGAAAAACGCCGAGCCATTTTATTATATAAACTTATAAATTGTAATATCCGGATGAAAAAATTTTAACTAAAATGCAGAAAAATACTGAATACCACAATTTGCTGTAAAATAAACATTTATTCAACAGAAGATTGCCATGTAAAATAAAAGACAGGAAATGCTGCAATCCAATACCATATAGAACAGAAGGAAAATCTCAGCTTTTATTATAGATAATAAACAGGGGTTTACATATAGATCTGACCCAAGAAGAGATGAGATAGAAAACCGGCCACCAAGATAAGCTGCTGAACGGCACTGGCCACAAACTGCACTGCTGCACTCTCCCTTCGGCAACAGCTGAAACTGAACCCACTGAAAATGATGAAGCCCAAGTTGAAGATTTGAATGATCCTCACACCAAACTCTGAAGCTCTGTGAAACTCCTAAGTGAAGTCTCCTCAAGAGAGTTGGGTTTTCGTCCAACACTCACAAACCACCCGAGGGTTTCCATCCTGGGGCTACGACAGAGATAGAGAACCACGTCCTCAAACCTCTCATACACAAGCAAATGATCTACTCCAAAGATGTCTCCCAATGGCCTCCTCCCTTTCTTTTATAGATCCCTTGGAGCCTTCTAGAGCATTATTTTATTATTATTTTATTTATGGAGCACTTTTCCCTTTTATTAAAATATTATAAAATATTCCTTTTTAATGCCGAAAAGGGTAAATCGGCTACCACGCCTCCTCCGGTCACTGAAATCTCTGTCTAACTGTCCCATCGTGTAGGTCTCCTCGTCCCATCGTGTCGAGCCAGCCCGTGATAAACTCACCATTGATACGCCCTGTCACCTTCGGTTTGCTTTGTGGGAAGAAGCCCCTCTCTCTGTTGGGCCAAAGTGGGCAAGATATGCTGCAAGCCCCATCAATGTACTCCTGGAGAGTACTACTCACTGAAAATACTGCAGCTCTGCTGATTGCGGTTACATCTATCGACACCTCATCAATGTGTCGGCCCAGAGATGGATGCTCCAACTTGCCCTCTGATTGTACCATCAGGGAATCTAGTCGTTCCCCAATGCGGACCAACATGGCCGCCGACTCGGCACAAGTCGCTCTCATACCCTCCAGCTCCTGGTCCTGCAACAGAATGGCCTCCCGTACTGACGTGGCCTTCTCTCTCAAAACTCGAAGGTCCGTCCGAAGCCGATGATACCGCTGTCTGCGACCATCATCCAATACCTCTGTACCTGCTAGTGCCCTAGCTCCCTGCCAAACTATCCCATCGACCTCCAATGTCTCTAGAGGATATGGATCTGCAACTGGTGTTTGTGCATCTGACTGCTCCTCCTCAAAGGCTGACCCCAATGTTAGCTGCATATCTATCATAGGCTCAGTGTGGGTGCCCATCTGGATCTCACCCAAGGGAATGTCATGCCTGATGTCCATAGTATCCTCCTCTGCTGACTCAGGCTCCATCATATGCTGCTCTGGCTGAATCGTCACAAGTGACTCATCACCCAGAGTATCACCTATACAGTCCCCAGACTGCTCACCCTGCACACTAGAACACAGCTCTGGTCTACTGTCATCATCATCTCTGCATGGCTGCTCTCGCTCCCCAGAAGCATCCTCAACTGATCCCATGGACTCATCTGAAGAAGAGCCCTCACCCTGGCATACGGATGGAATGTCTACCTGCTCTACCTCATCTGCATCTCTCACACATGAGTGATCAGGCCCCCAAGGTTCTTTGCAAATGAAGCAAAGTCCCTTCCTCCTCAGCTCATTTCTGCTGCCTGACCGACCAAACTGGAGCTGCTCCTCCCTGGTCAACTGTCTCCTGAGAAACTCAATGTTTTGCTCAACTAGCCCTTGGGCTAGCTCATAAGCAGCAGGCGAGACCAACCGCTTTCTCCTCCAAATGTTCAGCAACCTAGTCTGCAACTTCTGGCAAATGGTCTCATCGTGTCCCATACATGACGACAAGATGGTCTGCATGTGTGCTATGACAATATCAGGATGATGTTTCCTAATGCTAAAGAAGCATCGGAACATCTGCAAAATTAGGTCATCACACTCAAGATTGAACATGATCTCATAAGTTCGGCCCATGGCCATGGCTTCAAGAACCTTAAACTTCCTCCTAAATGTAGAGCCTGCACAGTTGTCCAAATCCTGAAAGGTTCCTACTATCAATCTGAAAATTCTTCTCATAATATCATCATTGTAGGGAAGGTAGGGGGCTGTTATCCTCAAGATATCGCTGAAACAAGAGGCAACTATCAGCTGGACTCTCTCACTTGGAGGTTCCAAGAATCTGGCTTGTATTAATGCAAGCATAGCTGGCTTCAAAGCCCAATTCAAACACCAATCAGATTGCTGTACCTTTGAAAGGCAGGATTCCAGTTCCTTTAACATGGAAACGTCAATTTCTGATCTTTCATTCTTTAAGTCCATCCCTTGTACAAGCAGCCAGTTTCCCACTTCTTCTTCCCTTTGTTTATTCCTCGGATGCTCTTGTTGGAGCAATTTATGTACCTTCTTGGAGAAGGGTCTGCTGTTCTGATTTGTTCTCTGGTTTTCTGCTTTTATTTTCATCAATCTGTTTATGAGTTCCTCCATCACTAATTGTTTATATTTTCCGGTGAAGTGTTAGCAAACAGATTTCTTGCTCAATGTTGTATGTGCAATTCTGAGTTGTCTCAACTCAGCATTGCACTAATTCAGTTTCATAGCTGAAATGAGGCATACAGAGACTGAAAGGCCCTGTCTATAAAAATGCTTCTAATGGCAGTGTTTCAGATGTCATCAAATAAATTTCTGGTCACTATAATATGATGCTACAGCCATCAGACCAATTGTATCTTTGATAAGCAACCCAGAAAAATATATGTTTCAGATATGCAGTCTCATACAACCAATTAAAATTTAATTGCAAAGCATAAATTTGTTATAGAGGAACCTGGTACTGATGTGTTGACTCAACTTAGTGCAAGATAATCGTTCCTCGCCCAGTGAAGTGCCCAGAATTTGTTCTACGTCCAGAATGCTGCTCAACCACTGGTTTAGATGCCGACCATAAATTTACAAGCGTGAGTTCTGGGAGCAGTGATAGGCGGTGGTGAAACAGTGATGAACAACAAGCAGTTCTGCTCTGTTACAACAGCAAACTTTTGAGAATTCGCTCCAGTTTTAAATGGGTTTACTGGTGATGCGGTCTCTGACTTCAAAGAAATTTTACCAAACTTGAATATGCCCTGAACAATTTCTCAATTGACAGTCTCGTCCCTTGCCACGCAAATACCGCTTCCTGTGAAAACAAAAGAAATATTCTGATAATGCTTCCGGTCCTTCCGTAGTGCCCTGTCGCCTCTCCTTGCAGAGTCTATTGAGCAATGATCGACCAAATTCTCAGTCATAAGTATTACATGACACATGAATCGACATCAAGGGATCTAATGTGCCTCGTTCAATACATGAATCAGTCAGTCCGCAACCAATACATTCCATTCTACTGAAATCTGTGCAGACCACAGTTTCAGAATTTGACTTTCCATGAATTGAGATTCGTATTTTATTAATTCAGCCTTCCTTTCGCCACTTAAATTAACAGTGTTCTCCTCCTTCTCCAAATACGCTTGCGGCTCTCTTTTCCAGAGCTCCACGATTTCTGGCGGCAACTCCTTATGCCTTTACAGCGATGGAGTTAAGATTTAATTATTCCCACGATGAAAATCATCAGTGCTTTTCCCCTTTGATACGAAATGACCGCTTATAGCCCGACTGCCTCAGTTGCTCAACCCTCCTGTTGACGGCTATTTGAACCCGAAATTCGGACGTCACAAAAATGTTACGATGCAACTGTGACCTTGACGTTTGGTCACGATTCTGGCCCGGTCTTCATTACATTGCCGTCCCTTTCTTAACTGTAACTCGTCCCCGACAGCCACAATGTCACTCGGGCTTCTACAACTCGGCCCTACATCAACAATACGACCATGCTACGGTCCCTTTTCACGCGTCAACAATCTCATACAACTGTCGGCATCCGTCTACAGCGCACGTCAATTTTTCTCCTCGCAGAATCGCATCACTGGTCTAGATATCACGTGGCTTCACAGACTGGTTTTCCAACTAGTTTACAACATCACAGACTTGTGCGATTGCTTACAATTTTTCGGCTCCCAATTGATTTGGCAGGGTCGATTGGAAACTCTGCCCCACGACACTATCCACTCAACACTTGGCAATTCTTTTGGAGTGCCCTGATACACACGGTCGGCTCAGTAAAAACAACCGGCGATCATCCCTCGACGAGTTCCGGTCAAAGGCGACTCGTCAAACTCGATCAGTGACTGGTGGCTCCCACTCAGTCCTCCGGCACTCGCATGTTAAATCGTATTGCTGCAATTCGGTATTCACCCATGGCGATACGTACACCGTCAATGCCGCTATAGAGAATTACAATCTCTGACACAACTCGTTGTGCAAATTACACGGACGCCTCCCTCGGCTTCTTCAAAATATTACCTGACTAATTGATTCAACAATTTAAACGTGAGATTGTTGAATAGATCAGCCATAGTTTCACACGGTAAATGTCTTCGACAATTCTGGCTTAAACCCTTAAAATGATGATTTTGGCACCTTTGAAACCTTTGAACAACTAACAACTGGAAAACTGGAACTTGCACGCTGACTTTGGCACCAAAATTAACCCTTCGATGCTTAAATTCGAAACTGAAGACTTGAATCCAGCAGGTTGAGCCAAGTTCGTGGCTCTGATATAAACCCTCGAACTGGGCTTTTCAGAATAAACCCTCAATTAAACTGTAAACCCGCAGGCTGAGCCAAGAGCAACAGCTCCGATACCACTGTAATATCCCGGATGGGATATTTCAGCTAAAATGCAGAAAAATACTGAATACCACACTTTGTCGAAAATTAAACATTTATGCAACAGAAGATTGCCATGTAAAATAAAAGCACATAAAATACTGAAAATCAATACCACATAGAACAGGAAGAATCTCAGCTTTTATTATAAATAATAACGGGGTTTACATATAGATCTGTTTAAGAAAAGTGAGATAGAAAACAAGCCACCAAGATAAATTCTTTAGGCAACTGCAGCCGAAGCACCCTTTGCTGCACTCTCCTCCATTTATTGATTGAATTACTGGCGGTATTAGCCCACAGTTGAAGATACGAATGAATCCTCACACCAAATACGAAGCTACGCCAAAACTCCTAAGTAAAATCTCCCTCAAGAGGTTAGGTTTAAAGTCAACACTCACAAACCACAGGGGTTTCAAAATCCTGGGACTCAGCGTAGAGAACCATTATCAAACCTCTCATACACAAGCAAATGATCTACTCCAAAGATGTCTCCCAATGGCCTCCTCCCTTTCTTTTATAGATCCCCTGGAGCCTTCTAGAGCATTATTTTATTATTATTTTATTTACGGAGCACTTTTCCCTTTTATTAAAATATTATAAAATATTCCTTTTTAATGCAGAAAAGGGTATACCGGCTACCACGCCTCCTCTGGTCACTGAAATCTCTGTCTAGTTGTCCCATCGTGTAGGTCTTCTCGTCCCGGTTCCGATGAGCTATTACACTAAGGTGTTCCATCGCATATTCCTCCCGAAACGCCACCTTGAGCATAATTAGCTGAGTTAAGCCCATAAATAACTCAAAATTCCGAAAGTTATCGGAATGCATCGGAACGAAAGCCAAACTGCTCGGATGATGGAGTATATCAAGCGAATGCCTCCGGACACCATGAAAACTCCCAAAAATCCTCTGAAAAGCTCCACAGGCACGGCGTCGCACCAATGCAGCCCACTGTGACTGTCTGCTCTAACTGCAAGTCCTCTATTTTATTATGGGTGATACCAAAAATGGGAATATTACGAAATATAATAATCGTTACAAAGGTGATCAGAATGATGGCACCTTGGCTTGCTCAAGGCAAGTTGGAAATACTCTCAGTAATGCTCAAGGAATGGATGCTCTGTCATGGACTGCGTAATCTCTAGATGCAGCTGCTACTACTGCTACTGCTAGAATGGAATGGCTCTTTGGGGCCATTCCCCAGCTCAAAAAATTCTGAAACTCTGGAAATGAGCTCTCCTCCAATAACCCGGAAAAACCTAGGAAGGAATCCTGGAATGGCTGACCCTAGAATTTGACCTCCCTTGGAAAATAACACACTCCCAGTGAGTACGCTAGCCATGAATGGTAAACCTGCAAATGATGGCCTCCTCTTGGTGCAAAATGATGATTAGTGAAGGTCTAGTCCCTTCACATTATCCTCGGGTTGAAATCCCTGCTATCTCCTCACTCACGAAACTGCCTCTACCACAAACTGCGTAATCCCTCAGAGAGACTGCGCTATCCAAGCAGTTACATGATCTTGGCTGAAGGTGTTATGTGCTCTCCCCAAAAATTGATGGAAGGATATTCTCACCTGAGCGAGCACTCGAAGTCCCCCGACGCTGAGGTTGGGATCTCCGCTCGGAGACACCCGATGTGCTGAACAACACTTGCAGACTTCGCTCAACAACAAAAGTTTGCTCAATGTCAAAATACAGAAATCAAAGATGCATAATAGAATGAGAGAATGAGGAGCATCCTCTCCCTTTTAAGCTTGATAGGCTTACTCTCACCCGGGCCCCACTAAACTGCGTTGTCTCGCCTTGGCCACGCTGTCCACTCTCAATTGCGCTGTCATGGGCCCCATGCTACCCCTTCCCTGTAATATTCCTAATTAGGAGTGGCTAATTGGAATATTCTATTTTGCTCAATTTTGCCTTCTATAGTTTATTAATAAATAAAAAGGTGAGTGGAGAGGGTCTAACTCACTTAGTGGAATAAAACACACTCCCTAGTAGCACAACGTTGTGACTTAAAGGGAGCCAAGGGGGGCCAAGCACCACGTAGAGAGGGGGCCCATGTATGCTCTAGAAGAGACTACGTAGATGAGGATGAGGACGTGGCAAGAGGGAGGCTACGTTGAGGAGATAGGCCTTAGGGTTTTGGAGGAAGGCCAACGTTATAAAAGAGGGAGAAGCCTCCTCATTTCATTCATTCATGGTTGATGATATTGAGCTGATCATTTTGACTTCTTGAGAACGTTCACTGTTTAGCCTGTCTGCAGCACTGTTTAGTGCGTTGAGTGTCTCTGGTCGGAGATCTCGCCCTTAGCCCTGGGGGACTTCGAGTGCCTACTCGGGCAAGGTATTTCCTTCAGCATTTTGCGGGAGGTTTTGGTGCTTGGTTTTCCTGCGGAGCTGGGCATTCACAGAGACTGTGCAATCACTGAGAGGGAGGACGCAGTCCATCTAGGAGGAGCTCCGGTTTGGGATTTTTGCAGGGGTTTGTGCCAAGAGATTTGAGCAGAGGATCAACCTTTGCCTTTGGGAGGATTTTGGTGGAGTTTGAGGCAGTATTTCATTCATTCCTATTCAGCCTCTGCGCAGAGCCTTGCTTGGAGGGTAGCATAATTCCCCAAGGGGGTGTTTTTCGGGGGTCGGCCATTTCTGATATGGTTTCTGGGTTTTGCCGAGATTGGTGAGTAGAGGAGGATTCCAGATTTTTAGCTCATTCCAGCAAGGGGAACATCCCCTAGTCTTCAGTTCAGTTCAACAGTAGTAGCTACACGACAGTGTTCCAGCAACTGTGACACAGTTCAGAGAGCAGCCATTTCCTGTGTATTCTGAGAGTATTTCTTCACTTGCCTTGAGCAAGTTTAGGTGCCATCACTTTGATCACCTATTGTACTTCATTATATTTCTCAGTTTAATAAAATGGCTTAGCATTCTCTCTCTATATTTCTGGATGATTTGTCGTACATTCTTTCTATGATATTGTATGTCTGCTGCAATGTTATCTTTATGTATTTTCGGGCATTCTAGTTCTATACCACTTGGTGTGTTTATCTCATACTCTTAGACAGAGTCTGGAAAGGGCCAGGTAGCCTCCAAATTTCGTCCTCTTTTCACAGGCGGCATATCTAGTAAACGCCCTCCCAGTCCATCTTTGGTTGGAGTTTGCTGTGTTTTAGAGATATCCCTGAAACGGGATATTACAGTGGTATCAGAGCATAGTTCTGGCTCAGCTTGTGGAGCTAGTTGTCTATGACCCCGGGGAAGAGGCCATATATTTGCTACAAAGGCAGGAAGTACAGAGATCGTGAGCGTAGGTTGGAGAACACCTACGGAGAGGGAGACTGTGTTCGGGTGGTGGACACAGAGCAGGAGAGAGAGCCTGTGACAGACGCAGAGCAGGAGGAGCCTGTATTAGATTCAGAGCAGAGAGGGCCGATGGCAGATGACACAGAGGCCAAACAGTTTGGAGAGGCACTCCTCAAATCGATGCAGGATCTAGCTAGACAGATTGAGGTGATGGGTCAGAGATTCACCGCTGTAGAGGTTAGACAGCGTGAGACCCCACGAGTTTTCCAGGTAGGAGAGGGATCAAGTACATCCCATCATTTGCCGGAGCATGGTGCTGCTCAACGTGATACTCCTCAGCTGATGGCTTCATGTGCACCTACACACTCTACCATGCCCACTTTCTTGGAAGCAGACACAAGGGCAGGAGCCCGGCAGGAGGCAGAGCCCGGACACATGGGCGAATATTTTGCAAAGTATCAGGCCTATGGGCAGGAGTTCAGGGATGCTCTCTCGTTTCGAGATTTTGTTCAGCTTCAGTGGGACAGTAGACCACGCGACCATCATAAAGGGCACCGACATTATCATGATGGAGATACCCACCGCACATCTAGCAGATTCCATTTGCCCACGTTTGATGACTCATCAAACAATTCGGCAAAGTCTTGGGTGGAGAAGCTGGACATCTATTTCCATCTTAACCAGATGTCGGAGACGGAGGCCATCAAGGTGGCGACATTACATTTGGACGTGAGGCTCAGGGCTGGTGGTTCCATGGGATGGTTACACTCGGACACTCTACAGTGACGACATATGCCGAGTTTACCAGGAGGTTGATGGAGCGATTTGACCGGAGGGATCTGGAACAACACTTTGTTGAGCTGATGAGGCTCAAGCAAACTAGGAGCCCAGAGACATACATTGCAGATTTCTTGAGGGTTTCAGTGATGGTGCCAGATCTATCCGCGGCACAGATGATCTATATGTTTGTGGAGGGGTTAGCAGAGCCACTTCGGGGTCTAGTCAGATCTACTAGACCAGCTACACTTCAGGATGCTATTAGCAGGACTAGGGATTTACAGGATTCATTGCCCAGGACTCGGACACCTTACCCCCAGAGACAGGGCTTCCAGCCCAAGGGGAAGGATGTGAGGATTTCGCCTCCCAAGGGGAATCCAGGACGGGCCCAGACAAATGATGATGCCAGGAGGGAGCTGAAGAAGAAGCGATTGTGCTTTACTTGTCAGGGGCCGTGGGCACCAGGGCATAGGTGTGCTGTTGGCAAAGCACACTTCATTGAGGTCTTCTCCGAGGATAGCGGGGAAGAGGATGAGGAGGATGACGAGGAGGCAAGAGATAGTCAGACAGCCCAGGATCAGTTGCCACCTCCACCTCCAGGTACAGGAGGTGTAGCTTTTGCACCCACAGAAAGGACCCTTGCAGCATTGCGAGGAGTTCCCAAGTACCTGACGCTGCGCGTACAAGGGACGGTACGTGGCTAGCGAGTGTCAGTTTTGGTTGACAGTGGGGCAACCCACAACTTCATTGATGCACAGATGGTCGAGTGGAGAGGTATACCGACCGAGAGCTTTGACGGATTTTCAGTTTTGGTCCCAGGAGCCCAGATGATGCAGTATGCCCGGTATGTTCCAGAGTTGGCAGTGACGATGGGTACCTACACCGTGACCGATCACTTTTTCGTGGTCAACATACCGGATACCAATGTGGTATTGGGTGTTCAGTGGTTGATTAATCTGGGGAAGGTCACCACAGATTGGGAGGCCTTAGAGATGGAGTGGGATGATAAGAAGATCGGGAAGCACGAGAAGATCTGCGGGATGCACACTTACCCACCTCATACTGTTTCGGCATACCAGATGGAGGCAGATTTCCGGAAGGGAGACATAGAGTGGGCGGTTGAGTTGCGGGCATCAGAGGCAGGGACCACCGGTCAGGCAGTTCATCCTGATATATAGGTCATCCTTAACAGGTATGATGCAGTGTTTAGGGATATACCACCAGGTCGGCCACCGGATCGAGGTTTCGAGCACACCATTGAGCTTGAGCAGGGCATTCAGGCAGTGATTACTACCCCCTATAGGCATCCCAAAGCCTATCGGGATGAGATTGAGCGGGCCATCCAGGAGTTGCTGGCTCTTGGGCACATCAGACCGAGCACAAGTCCGTTTGCTTCTTCCATGGTGTTGGTGAAGAAGAAGGACGTCACCTTGAGGATGTGTATTGACTACAGGGCCCTGAACAAGAAGACCCTGAAGAACATGTATCCTATACCTAGGATGGATGAGTTGATGGATGAGCTGAGAGGAACCAAGTTCTTCTCGAAGATTGATTTGAGATCAGGGTACCATCAAATTCGCGTGAGGGAACGGGTGGACGTTCCCAAGACCGCTTCAAAAATACAGGTACTTTGAAGCTTCATTATGCCCTTCGGTTAACCAATGCCCCACGCATTTTTCGGCCTTGCATGAACTATATCTTCCGGCTAGTCATCTCAGGAAGTTTGTACAGTATTTTTTCGATGACATACTCATATATAGCAAGATTCTGGGATGAGCATCTCAAAGATATAGAGGTGTTTTACATATCTTGGAAGAGCAACAGTTCTATGCTAAGCTCTCCAAGTGTGAGTTTGGGATGACGGAGATGTTGTATTTGGGTCACATTATTGGAGTGGACGGAGTGAGAGTCCATGAGGAGAAAATCAGGGCCATCCGGGATTGGCTGGAGCCGAGGAACGTGACAGAACTTCGAGGATTCATTGGCATATGCACTTATTACAGGAAGTTCGCCAAGATTTTCTCACATCTTGCTGCATCCCTTACAGATTTGAAGAATAAGGGGGCATTCAGTTGATCAGATACAGCGCAACGAGCTTTTGACAGGCTCAAGGAGGTGATGAGTAGCTGCCCAGTGCTTGCATTGCCGGATTTTACACAGCCATTTGTCTTGGAGTGCAATGCGTCGGGAGAGGGGATCGATGCAGTATTGATGCAGGGAGGACACCCTATAGCCTTTGAAAGCCGGAAGCTCCTTCCGCACGAGAGGTTGTATTCTATATACGACAAGGAGATGTTGGCCATTATGCATGACAGCCAATCTCCGGCAAAGAGTGTAGAGAACAAAGTCTGGGGGATGAGGGACTAATCACAATGTACCTCTGTTCTTTTTGGAGCAAAAGCAACTACAGGAGAGGCAGTAGAAGTGGATCAGTAAGATCCAAGCATATGACTTTGACATTGAGTATTTCAAGGGTAAGAATAATGTGTTAGCAGATGCCCTTTCACGTAGACCCGCCACGTTATCTCTTATGAGCTTGGACACAGATTGGAGGGCTCGACTTTTAGTGGAGTACTCTAAGGACAGATTTGCATATGAGGTGCTGGATGGACAGGTGGCGGATGACAGGTACAGGGTCGTTGATGAGATCATCTACTACAGGGACAGGATCTTCTTGATTGAGGGATCTCAACCTAAGAAGAAGATACTCCAGGAATCACATGATTTACCATCATGGCCATCGTGGGGTTTACCAAACCTACAAAAATAATAGGAGAGGTTCTCATGGAAGGGCCTCTGTTGAGGATCGATCTAAAGACATCGTGAGTGCGATGTTTGCCGAGGAACAAGGGGGAGATGAGCCACCCCACGATTATTGCCTCTTCCCATTCTGGAGGGGAAATGGGAGAGCATATCGATGGATTTCATCACAGGGTTTCCCATGGTGCAGGCAAGGATTGTATCTTTGTTGTCGTTGATCGGCTGACAAAGTATGCGCATTTTTTCGCCATATCCGCGCACTACACAGCAGCACAGGTGGCCGAGCTGTTCTTCAGGGAGGTTTTCAGGCTACATGGTCTTCCTAAGACCATCATCAGTGACAGGGACAGCCGCTTCATGGGCAGATTTTGGCAAGAGCTTTTCTGGTTAGTGGGGACGGAGTTGACACCGAGTACCAGTTATCACCCACAGACGGATGGACAAACGAAGATAGTTAACAAGTGGCTAGAGGGCTACTTGCGTAACTATGTCACTGGGCAGCAGCGAGCATGGCTCAAGTTGTTGCATCTGGGGGAGTACTGCTATAACACGACACATCACATGTCCATTGGTATGTCACCATTTTATGCTTTGTATGGGTATCATTCTTTATCTTTTGCTGATGTGATGTTCGGTGCTAGCAAGGCTCCTAGAGCCAAGATTTGGATCCAAGAGAGTCAGGACATTCTCCGAGCTCTCAAGGATAATATGGCTACAACACAAAACCAGCAGAAGCTGTATGCTGATAGAGGTCGGGTGGAGAGACAGTTTGAGGTAGGAGACTTGGTCTACCTACGATTATAGCCATACCGACAGTCGTCACTAAGCAGAAGGGAGTTGAAAAGCTCAAGCCCCGCTTTTACGGGCCATACAGGGTGATACACAGGATTGGACAGGTTGCGTATGAGTTGGAGTTGCCCCAAGGCAGCAAGATCCATAACGTTTTTCATGTATCATGCTTGAAGAAGGCACTGGGGCAGCAGGTGACAGTGACAGATGAGCTACTACCCATGGATGATGAGGGGCATTTGGTGTTGCAGCCAGAGGCTATTATTGATACCAGGGAGAGGCAGCTACGGAGCAGGACAGTCCGGGAATTCTTGGTGAGGTGGAAGAATTTGCCGGATGAGGATGCCTCTTGGGGGAGAGAGAATATTTTGCAGCATCCATCACTTCAGTTGCTTGAGGACAAGCAACATTTTGCCGGGGGAGACTGTAATATTCCTAATTAGCAGTGGCTAATTGGAATATTCGATTTTGCTCAATTTTGCCTTCTATAGTTTATTAATAAATAAATGGTGAGTGGAGAGGGTCTAACTCACTTAGTGAAATAAAACACACTCCCTAGTAGCACAACGTTGTGACTTAAAGGGAGCCAAGGGGGGCCAAGCACCACGTAGAGAGGGGGCCCATGTATGCTCTAGAAGAGACTGCGCAGATGAGGATGAGGACGTGGCAAGAGGGAGGCTACGTTGAGGAGATAGGCCTTAGGGTTTTGGAGGAAGGCCAACGTTATAAAAGAGGGAGGAGCCTCCTCATTTCATTCATCCATGGTTGATGATATTGAGCTGGTCATTTTGACTTCTTGAGCATGCTGGCTATTTAGCTTGTTTGCAGCACTGTTTAGTGCGTTGAGTGTCTCCGGTCGGAGATCTCGCCCTTAGCCCCGGGGGACTTCGAGTGCCTACTCGGGAAAGGTATTTCCTTCAGCATTTTGTGGGAGGTTTTGGTGTTTGGTTTTGCTGTGGAGCTGGGCATTCACAGAGACTGCACAGTCATTGAGAGGGAGGACGCAGTCCATCTAGGAGGAGCTCCGGTTTGGGATTTTTACAGGGGTTTGTGCCAGGAGATTTGAGCAGAGGATTAGCCTTTGCCTTTGGGAGGATTTTGGTGGAGTTTAAGGCGGTATTTCATTCATTCCTATTCAGCCTCTGCGCAGAGCCTTGGAGGGCAGCGTAATTCCCCAAGGGGGTGTTTTTCGGGGGTCGACCATTTCTGATATGGTTTCTGGGTTTTGCCGAGATTGGTGAGTAGAGGAGGATTCCAGATTTTCAGCTCATTCCGGCAAGGGGAACAGCCCCTAGTCTTTAGTTCAGTTCAACAGTAACAGCGACACGGCAGTTTTCCAGCAGCTGGGACGCAGTTCAGAGATCAGCCATTTCCTGTGTATTCTGAGAGTATTTCTTCACTTGCCTTGAGCAAGTTTAGGTGCCATCACTCTGATCACCTATTGTACTTCATTATATTTCTCAGTTTAATAAAATGGCTAAGCATTCTCTCTCTATTTTTCTGGATGATTTGTCGTACATTCTTTCTATGCTATTGTATGTCTGCTGCACTATTATCTTTATGTATTTTTTAGCATTCTAGTTCTATACCACTTGGTGTGTTTATCTCATACTCTTAGACAGAGTCTGGAAAGGGCCAGGTAGCCTCTAGATTTCGTCCTCTTTTCAGAGGCGGCATATCTAGTAAACGCCCTCCCAGTCTATCTCTGGTTGGAGTTTGCTGTGTTTTAGAGATATCTCCGAAACGGGATATTACATTCCCTCACGTTGTCACTAGGCTCTCATGGGCCCCACATTGTCCTTTAGTATTTGCCTAAGTGACTTTAGGGAGAATTTATTTCCTAAGTGTGGGTTATGGGTCCCATCACTTCTTTTTATTATCTGATAAACATTAGAAAAGCAAAACTAGGCAAAATTAATATTTGCAATTAGCTGCTGCTAATTGGGAATATTACCTTCCTCCCCACCAAAACGTTGCTTGTCCTCAAGTAACTGTAAGGACGGATGCTGCAAAATTTTCTCACTCTCCCAACTGGCATCGTCATTCGGCAAGTTCCTCCACCTCACCAAGTACTCTCTAACTGTCTTGCTCCGTAGTTGTCTCTCCCTGGTGTCTATGATGGCTTCTGGCCATAACATCAAATGCCCCTCATCATCGGTAGGTGGAAGTTCCTTTATTGCAGTCACCTGTGGCCAGCTCCAACTCATATGCAACCTCCCAAATCCTTTGAATCACCCTGTAAGGTCCATAGAAGAGAGGCTTGAGCTCCTCGGCCCCCTTCTGCTTCAGCGTGGACTGCCGGTATGGCTGAAGTCATAGGTAGACCAAGTCCCCTACCTCAAACTGCCTCTCAACCCATCCCATGTCGACATACAACTTCTGCTGGTTCTGAGTTGTAGATAAGTTATCCTTAAGAGCCCGGAGTATATCTTGACTCTCTTGGATCTAGTCCTTGGCCTTAGGGGCCTTGCTAGTACCAAACATTGTGAAAAATCCTAGATCTGGATTCCTACTGCAACAAATCTGAATTACTTCTCCTATTATTTGATAATTATTTCATTACATTGAAATACCGAAGTAATTACTGAAGCATTCTACACAAATAATATTGTGGAATGAATCTAAGTGCTGAAACAATCTGAACAAAATATAATGAAAAACAACCACATTGACAGTTATTTTTCGACTAAGTCCCTGGAAAAACCCAACTCGAGAAAATTGGTGCGGCAGATATGAGGGTTTTATATTATTAAGCAATAGTATCTTGAGTACAACTAGGGTGCCAACATCCAACCAACCCTTCAGAGAAATCTAGACAACAAATATACTCGTGAGATATACCTCACTCTACAAATCCCCGTCTGAACAACACTGGTGAAGCCCCTCTCTGCTTCTGCGTGATGCCTATGCTAGAACTATGTAAGCCTACGTGGGCAAGCTCTGGAACTGCATCACTCCTGCTCAATAATTGATCTTAGTCTGATCCGAAACTGGATTTTGGCCCTCCTGGCTTAGAAACCCCAGCTCCCAGCTATCTCTGGACTAAATCAAATAAACACTGCATCACTTCTGCGTGAGTTCCTTCAGGAACTGCATCACCTCTCTAGGTGACTATGTTGTCTCTCTTTGCATCTCTGCTATCTTTCTCTGAAATTCACTCCTGGTCCTCCTGACCAGTTACTGCTTCTGCCCCTCTCTGAAACTGATCACTGAATCAAAATCACTTAAAAAACCCTGGCCTAGTGATTTGATCCTTGATCAAAAGCTGTGTCTCCTCACACAAACTCGAAATTCTCAATGGCTCAAGTGTCAAGTGTGTTTTCCATAGTCCCCTCACCCTCCTTATAATCTTCCATTGACTCTTCAATGGCCAAGATTAAAACATAATCAAGGGCTAAGATTAACTTGGAGGTGATCCATGACTTTATCTAGAAGATTCACACTTGATTTAATTAATACACTTTAATTAATCAAATTTCCTAAGTTTAGACTTTGGAAAAACATTAAAAATGATTAATTAATTTTATTAAATCATCTCTAAGTGGAATTTTCCAAAACCATTTCTGGGTTTTATGGAATAAATGTGTTTTAGCCTATATACAAAATTACAATGCTAGAGCACATATGATGTTACCATAAATCAACAGTCCCTCTTAGCGAGGAAAGTGCTCTAGCAAAACACTTCAATGTGCTGCTGATTTGACTTCTGGAACATCTGCTGCTGTGTTGTTGATGCTGCTCACCAACACTGCACAAAAATGCTGCAATTGTACTGCTGCTAACTCTGCATGCTGCTGGCAACTGCCACTGTACTGCAACTCCCTCTAAATTCTGCAAACATGTTGTTGCACTGTGTGAGCACTTCTCTGCACTGCGTGAGCACTACTCTGCTCTGTGCTGCACCATCTATGCACTGCTTTGTTGCTGCTCCTCTGCTGCTACTGCTCAACTACAGCTGCTTCTGCACTGTTGCTAATTGCAATAGAAAAACATCCAAAATTGGACAAGTAAGTCTGCAACTGAAAAATAAGACTAACTGCTGCTAGTTTTTGCACTAGCTCTCTGAAAATACTGCGTTATTGCTGCTTCTGCACTGCGCTGCACTAGTGTGCACAACGCTACAGCTGCTCTTCTGCTGCTGCTGATGCCTCTTCTCTGCACTGATCAGGCTCTAGTACTGCTAGCCACTGCATCATCTCATCTTCTTCTGCTGCTGCTGTCCATCCTGCTACTGTCTTTAGGTTTCCGTAGCTCACATGTGATCCAAGAGTTTCAGAAATACTCAAGGATCCCGCCTTCTTTTAGATTCTGGATCTACAAATCCAAATCAACCCACTTTTCTCCTTTTGGAATATGAGCTAACATAGCACAATCTTTCTTTGCCTCAATCTTGGCAGCTCCTGCATGTGGATCTTCCTTCTCCTCTTTATCCTTTTTCTTAAGAGGACATTGTGTTGCATAATGTCCCATTTCTCCACATCGGAAGCACTTGATCTTGGATAGATCTTTCTTCTTCTGCTTCTATTGCCCTTTTGATGCAAGGGCAGTGTTATCTTCTTCCTCCTTCTTGACCTTTGAATTGCTACTGCCATCCTCCAAGTGGATTTTTAGGAGATCTCTCCTTTACTCCTCTTGTTGTAATGCTGCCCACATTGCTTCCCATCCTGGAAGCCTTTCTCTGCCCAATATACTTTGGACGAAGACTTGATAATCTTTTGAAGCAGAGTTTAGCGTGAGCCTTACTAGCTCTGAGTCTTTAGGAGAAGATCCTACTGCAGACAGTTCATCTCGGTTCTCCTGAATCCGAGATAAGGAGGAGTCAAAATGCTCTCCCTTCTTCATCTTGATATTCTGCATCTTCTCTTCAAGGTACATCTTCCGCTGCTCGAAATATCCTTGGTACAACTTTTCTATCCCTACCCACATTTCTCTAGCAGTGTTTTTGGCTGCTATGTGAGGTATAATGTGATCCTTCACTCCATCTAGGATCAATCTCTTGGCTCTAGCCATATTCTTCTTGAATTGCCTCAGGTGTGCTGAATCAAGAGGTTCTCCAACTGCGTTGTCTATGAGGGATTTCAAATCGTGTTCATCAAGGAGAAATTCTATCCTTGATTTCTAGATAACGTAGTTAAAAGCACCCTCCAATCTATCTTGTTCACGCAGTCCGTTGTTGGCCATCTCCTAAACTGTCGATGACTTGCTCTAACCCTCTACTCAGCTTGACTTACGCACTCCTTGTGGAGTAAGTCACTTCTTCTGCTGCTGCATGGGAAAAACTGAGTTTCTTTGAGTAAGAAATCCTCAACTGTGTTTTTCAGAATTTTTTGACGCTTCTGCACTAGCTCTTGCTGTTGTGAGTTAACTGCGTCCTTTAGCTACGCTGCTCTGTTATGCTGCCTCTTCTGCAACTGAAAAATCTTACCCCTCTGTCAACTCTCTCAGAGGGAGCCTTTTCTGCACTGGAATACCCTCCTGGCCTAGACAACATAATTTTCTGGGAGGGTCTACTGCTGCTTATGCAGATCCTAGACTCTACAACGTTGATCTGCTGGTTCTCTTTGTTTCTCCTTCACGTCAGCTTAAATAAGCTCCGATACCATGTGAAAAATCCTAGATCTGGATTCCTACTGCAGCAAATCTGAATTACTTCTCCTATTATTTGATAATTATTTCATTACATTGAAATACCTAAGTAATTACTGAAGCAATCTACACAAATAATACTGCAGAATAAATCTAAGTGCTGAAACAATATGAACAAAATATAATGAAAAACAACCACATTGACACAGTTATTTTTGGACTAAGTCCTCGGAAAAACCCAACTTGGAAAACCAATGCAGCAGATCTGAGGGTTTTATATTATTAAGCAGCAATATCTTGAGTACAATTAGGGTGCCAACATTTGGAAAACCCTTCAGAGAAATCTAGACAGCAAATATACTCGTGAGATATACCTCACTCTGCAAATCCCCGGCTGATCTGAACAACGCTGGTGAAGCCCCTCTCTGCCTTTGTGTGATGCCTACGCTGGAACTGCATAAGCCTGCATGGGAAAGCTTTGGAACGGCGTCACCCCTTCTCAATAACTGATCTTAGTCTGATCCAGAACTGGATTTTGGCCCTTCTGGCTCAAAAACTCCAGCTCCCATCTATCTCCAGACTAAATCAAAGAAACACTGCGTCACTTCTATGTGAGTTCCTTCAGGAACTGCGTCACCTCTCCAGGTGACTGCGCTGTCTCTCTCTGCATCTCTGCTATCTTTCTTTGAAATGCACTGCTGGTCATCCTGACCAGTTACTGCTTCTACCCCTCTCTGAAACTGATCATTGAATCAACATCACTTAGCAAACCCTGCCCTAGTGATTTGATCCTTGATCAAAAGCTATGTCTCCTCACACAAACTCGAAAATTCTCAATGGCTCAAGTGTCAAGTGTGTTTTCCATAGGCCCCTCACCCTCCTTCTTATAATCTTCCATTGACTCTTCAACGGCCAAGATTAAAACATAATTAAGGGCTAAGATTAACTTGGAGGTGATCCATGACTTTATCTAGAAGATTCAAACTTGAATTAATTAATTCACTTTAATTAATCAAATTTCCTAAGTTTAGACTTAGGAAAAACATTAAAAATGATTAAATAATTTAATTAAATCATCTCTAAGTGGAATTTTCCAAAACCATTTATGGGTTTTATGGAATACATGTGTCTTAGCCTATATACAAAATTACAAGGCTAGAGCACGTCCGATGCTACCATTAATCAACAAACATCACGTCAACAAAAGTCAAAGCATGGTATAAATACAAAGCATAGAACAGAGGCACACCGATGGACATGTGAAAAGTGGTGTTCTAGCAATACTCTCCCAAGTGCAACCAGCGTAGCCATGCCTTCTGCTCCTCTGTGACATAGTTTTGCAAGTAGCCTTCCAACCACTTGCTCACTATCTCTATCTGCCCGTCCGTCTAAGGGTGGTAACTGATGCTCAGTGTCAACTCTGTACCCCCCAAACGAAAGAGCTCCTGCCAAAAGCCACCCATGAAACGGCTGTCCCGGTCACTAACAATGGTCTTCGGAAGACCATGCAATCTCAAAATATCCCTGAAGAATAGCTCCGCTACCTATGCTGCTGTGTAGCGTTCTGATATAGCGAAGAAGTGTGCATACTTTGTCAGTCGATCAACAACCACAAAGATGTAATCTTTGCCCTGCACCGTGGGCAACCCAGTGATGAATTCCATCAAGATTCTTTCCCATTTCCCCTCCGGAATGGGAAGTGGTTGTAGTAGTCCTGCTGGGTGACTCATCTCTCCTTTGTTCCGCTGACACACTTCGCACTCCTTGACATGCCGGAGTACGTCCTCCTTGAGACCTCTCCAAGAGAACCTCTCCCTGATGGCCCTGTAGGTCTTGGTGAACCCCTGATGGCCTGATAATGTTGAGTTGTGGGAGGCACACAATATCTTCTCCTTGAGCTGAGAGCTCCCAGTCAAGAGATCCTGTCCCTGAAATAAATCACCTCATCCATCACCCTGTACCTATCATCTGTGATCTTACCATCCAGTACATCACGAGCAAAATGGTCCTTGGAGTACTCCACCAATAGCTGAGTCCTCCAATCCGTGTTTATGCTCATCAGAAACAACGTTGCCAGTCTGTGGGATAGAGCATCGGCCACCACGTTGTTCTTCCCTTTGACATTCTCAATGTCAAAGTCATATGCCTGGATATTGCTAACCCACTTGTGCTGTCTCTCCTGCAACTTCTTATGCTCTAGAAAAAATTGGAGGCTTTTGTGGTCAGTCCTCACCCTAAACTTGTTTCCCACCAAGTACTACCGAAACTTGGCCAGTGCATGCATGATAGCCAACATTTCTTTGTCGTATATAGGATACAACCTCTCATGCGGCAATAACTTCCTACTCTGGAAAGCTATGGGATGGCCCCCCTAGAGTCTCCCAATTTGTGGTGACCTTCTCCAACGTGATCAACCACTACACTCCCAACACCATAGTGGTGTCTGGAATGTCCACCAAAAAGAACTAATCTGTCAAAGTGTAAGTCTCCATGGTCACTGCCAATGCCAGCACATATATAGCACACTACATAGTTCTGTCACCCGGTACCAGTACTGAAAATCCCTCAAATCTCTCTGTCGGCCCCGCAGCTCTACCAACTCTGCATCAATAAAGTTATGGGTGGCCCCACTATCAACTAGCACTGAAACACGTTGTCCCTGAACAGTGCCCCGGACACGCAGTGTCAAATACTTGGAAACCCCTCGCAAAGAAGCAAGCACTCCCCCAGTAGGTGCAAACGCTGCCCCTCCTGCTCCTGGGGGTGGACGTGGTGGATAATCCCCTCTTTGCACTACAACGCTGCCTCCTGCCTCTATCTCCTCATATGCATCTTCTTCCCCGTCACTATAGGAGAAGACCTCTATGTAATGTGCCTTTCCCGTGGCACATCGATGTCCCGGTGCCCATGGCTCCTGGCATGTGAAGCATAGCTTCCTCCATCTCAAGTCTCTCCGGGTATCATTGTCCAAAGGCCCCTGCTCTTGGTTCCCCCTTGGAGGTGGAACCCTTATGTCCTTCCCCTTCAGCTGAAATGCCGGTCTCTAGGGGAAAGAAGCTCTAGTCCTAGGTAGAGCATCCTGCAGATCCCTGGTCCTCCCAACTGCATCCTGGAGTGTAGCAGGTCTCATGGATCTGACTAGCCCACATAGAGGTTCTGCCAACCCGTCAATAAACATGTAGATCCTCCTAGCTGAGGACAAGTTGGGCACCATCATTGAAAGCCTCAAGAACTCAGAAATGTAGGTTTCCGAGTTCCCGGTTTGCTTGAGCTTGGTTAGCTCAACAAAGTGCTCTTCTGGATCCTTCCGGTCAAATCGCTCCACCAATCTCCGTGTAAAATCCGCATACGCTGTCACTGCTAAGTGACCCAGCGTGGCCATCCAGTGGAACCACCAGTCATGGGCCTCTCCCTTAAGGTGCAACGTTGCCACCTTGATGGCCTCTCCCTCTGCCATCTGATTGAGTTGGAAATAAATATCTAGCTTCTCCACCTAAGCCTTCGCTGAACATTTTGAGGACCTGTCAAATGCTGGCAAGAAAAACTTGCCCACTGTACGTTGTACGTCCCCATCCTGTGTGTATCTACCCCCTCTATTCTGGTTGCAGGGTCACCTGTCCTTCTTGAGCTGAACAAAATCATGGAAAGTGAGAGCTTCACCAAAATATCGCCCATAGGATTGATACTTTGCGAAATAATCCCCTATATGAACCGGATCCGGCTCCTGAGGTCCTCCTATCTCGGTGCCTATAGTCAAAAAGGTGGGCATCGTGGAACGTGGGGGAGTAAGTGACATAGCCTGTTGCGCTGTGATCTACTCCTGTAAATGGTGGGAAATGTCAGACCCTTCTCCAATGTGAAAACCCCTTGGGGTTTCACGTTGTCTCTGGTCTGCGGTAAACTTCTACCCCATCTCTTCGATCCGTCTCGATAGCTCCTGCATAGACTTTAGGAGGAGTTGCCCGAACTCCATCCCTTCATCTTTCTCCTCTGCCATTGGTTCTTCCTCCTCTGCGTCCACCACCAAAACGCAGTCCCCTTCTCCAAAAATGGTCTCAAGCCTTTGCTCTTGGTCCTTGTACTTCCTTCCCGATAAGTGATATATGGTTTTCCTATTGGTTTCATAGACTAATCTGCTCCACAGGCTGAGCCAAGTCTATGAGCTCTGATACCACTGTAATATTCCGAATAGAAATAAACAGTGATACAAAGCAACATAAACAAGCAACTACAACAAATAGAGAGACATCATACAAATACTGCAAATATGGAGAAATGCTGAGTCATTTTATTATATAAACTAAAAGATAATAAAGGGTACAAAGGTGATCATAATGATGGCACCTTGGCTTTCTCAAGGCAAGCTAGAAATACTCTCAGTAATGCTCAAGGAATGGTTCCTCTGTCATGGACTGCGTAATCTCCAGACGCTGCTGCTACTGCTGGAATGGAATGGCTCTTTGGGGTTGTTCCCTGGCTCAGAAAATTTTGAAACTTTGGAAATGAGCTCTCCTCCAATAACCCGAGAAAACCTAGGAAGGAATCCCAGAATGGCTGAACCAGAAATTTGACCTCCCTTGGAAAATAACGCACTCCTAGTGAGTACGCTAGCCCTAAATGGTAAACCTGTAAATGATGGACTCCTCCTGCTGCAAAATGATGATTAGTGAAGGGATGGTCCCTTCACACTATCCTCGGGCTGAAATCCCTGATATCTCCTCACTCCTGGAACTGCCTCTACCACAAACTACGTAATCCCTCAGAGAGACTATGTTGTCCAATCAACTGCGTGATCCTGGCTAAAGGTGTTATGTGCTCTCCCCTGCAAAATGATCGAAGGATCTCCTCACCTGAGCGGGCACTCGAAGTCCCCCGAGGTTGAGGTTGGGATCTCCGCTTGGAGACACCCCATGTCCTGAACAACACTTGTAGACTTCGCTCAACAACAAAAGCATGCTCAATGTCAAAAGATCGAAATCAAATATATATAATAGAATGAGATAATGAGGAGCCTCCTCTCCCTTTTAAGCTTGAAAGCCTTGCTCTCACCCGGGCCCCACTAAATTGTGATGTCCCTCCCTGGCCACGCTGTCCACTCTCAACTGCGTTGTCATGGGCCCCACGCTGTCCACGCTGCCCCACCACGCTGTCCACGCTGCCCCTTCCCTCATGCTGCCACTAGGCTCTCATGGGCCCCACACTGTCCTTTAGTATATTCCTAAGTGACTTTAGGGAGACTTTATTTCCTAAGTGTGGGTTATGGGACCCATCACTTCTTTTTATTAAAAGATAAACATTAGAAAAGAAAAACTGGAAAAATTAATATTTCCAATTAGCTACTGCTAATTGGGAATATTACACATCCAAGCTCAATTTATAATTTTTGTCCCTCTCTCCCTGGGTGGTCCCCACCTTCCACTAATTCACACCCCTTCCTTTCTCTCTCTTTTCTCACTAGTGTGAATTGCTCCATTGGATCGAATTTCCTTCTCTTGTGGCCCCCACATTCCACTAGAGCTATAATTTTCCATTTCTTCTAAGTCCCATTTGCCAAAAATGTCTTCAATGCCCAAATGACAAAATTATGCTATGCTTAGTACCTCCCCAATAAACTCCATTAATCCCCTCAAATGAAAAATCAAAATGGGGAATATGACAAAATTATGCTATGCTTAGTACCTCCCCAATAAACTCCATTAATCCCCTCAAATGAAAAATCAAGATGGGGAATATTACACTATAGTATAAATCAAGTTTACCTTGGGAACCCATGGTCATTTTGCACTATATCAAGCTTTTCATGGGAACCCATGGTCATTTTGCAAGGTGTATGGCTGCTAAGGGTACATTTGGTTGCATTCTTGGTCCTAGGCTTAAAGTGAAATTATTTTAAATGAAGTATATTCCCATAATCTAGAATAATTTGGAATGCAATGGGCCTTCTTGTGGCTTTACATCATAGTGTAAGAGATTTGCAATTAAATTGAGATATGAGAGATTTGCAATTAAATTGAGATATGAGTTGTTAAAAGGATAGTGTATATTTGAATTCTATATTTTTAATACATTGATTAAAGCCTATGTTTAGGACAATAGGATCAATGATGTGACTTAAATGTTTAGTCTCATAGATAGTTGAGTTGGTCCCTCACAATGTTGCAAAACCTAGACTTGATAGATAGATGTTAGAAGGATAGTGTATATTTGAATTCTATCTTTTTAATACATTGATTGAAGCCTATGTTTAGGCCAATAGGATCAATGATGTGACTTAAATGTTTAGTCTCATAGATAGTTGAGTTGGTCCCTCACAATGTTGCAAAATCTAGAATCGATAAAAACTCAACAAGGTCAACCACTTAAAAAATCATAAGACTCAAAAAAAACCTGGCGAAAACTCAAAGAACCTCGACTAGCATGAGCATAACCTGAAAATATCAGAAAACACAAAAAAACTAGCAACCGAAAACTAATAAGAACCCAAAAAACTCTCAAGAAGTCCTAGTAATCAAGGATTCGCAAGTTATGTCAAAATAACACCCCTCACATCCTTCTTGCTAGAAAAGGAAAATTCCAAGGTATAACGTTTAAAGTGCTTCAAAGGAAAATCCATAAATACAGCAAAAAAACATGTTATTTCAACTATGAATCATATGAATCCTAGTAGGATCACAAATGTAGTGTGAAAATTCAAATTCACTTCAATGGCCTTACTAGTTGTACAAAGGTCGCGTATCAAACTGTTATCTTCTATTCTAGAATTTGGGTTTAGCTGATTTCATTGCTTCATCAAACTGTTATCTTGCTTGTATTTCATTCAGCAACTTTTGGAAGTGTATTTTGTTCATTAATGGGAAGGGAGGAAATGAGGAAGAGATAGTGACCATTCCTAGTGAAATGACCCTTGCCTTTCTTGACACCAAACACTAAGTCAACCTTCTAAGGAATATTCCAAATGTTCTAATATGAATTTTGGAAGCACATTTTCCTCTTAATTTCTCTAGGATGCATGCTTCAGATCCACCAAACAAAGCTCCATTTTAGGAGTTAATTTTGGCTTTATTTAGCAATTGGTGAAATTTCATGAGTCTTTTACACACACAATTATAGCATCAAAACAGATCCTTTATATAATATTAGGCTGTACAAACGATTATGGATTAATTAAGAGTTCAGATCCACCAAACAAAGCTCCATTTTAGGAGTTAATTTTGGCTTTATTTTAGCAATTGGTAAAATTTCACGAGTCTTTTGCACAAACAATTCTAGCATCAAAATAGATCCTTTATATAATATTGGGCTGTACAAACGATTATGGATTAATTAAGAGTTCAGATCCACCAAACAAAGCTCCATTTTAGGAGTTAATTTTGGCTTTATTTTAGCAATTGGTAAAATTTCATGAGTCTTTTGCACAAACAATTCTAGCATCAAAATAGATAATATTAGGCTGGACAAAGGATTATGGAATTAAGAGTTCATTTGAACCCAATTTATACATTCTTCAGTTAACATAGGAAATTTTAAATGGTCAATATGGAGAAAGACAATGTAAATTACTTCGAAGAGGAAGAAGAAGAATTTAAAAAAGGGACGAGTTAAGTCTAGAAAGGATGAAGGGGATATTGTGATGACCCCATAGGGCTTATTGTGATGACTCCATAATAGAAGATCCATTTGAAAATGATAGGGTAAACCTAAATATAAGAACAAAACTCCAATCAACTTCACGGTACGAGTCTTAAATGATAGCATGGGTGATAGAATACCAATACACACATCTCCCAACGTCAATGAATGCCATCCCTTGTGAAACTCGAACATGGATGGACATGTTTACTGATCCAAGTCATCAACAAGGCTTGAACAACAAGACCTATGCCTAAAAAGGGAGGAGGAAGGAGAAATTTGCAAGTTGGGGGTTCTTGAGGACATAACAAAGTTTGGATTCAACGATCTATCATGGGAGGAGTTGGTGAGAGAATATTTTAGAGAATCCTAAGCCAAAGGAATAGTCCAAAACCTACTTGAAGGAAGCAACAAATGTGGGTGGAAACTGGAAATGCATGAAAATGCATAATGAGAAGGTTAATTTAGTAGCAAGCAAAGACATGGGATAAGAAGAGATTACAAACTCAATGAGTAAAGCCCTAATCCTCCATTTCATAGGAAACACATTATCAAAATGAGGAAACAAGTGGTGGATGAAGCAAAAAGAAATTCATTCAGCAACTTTTGGAAGTGTATTTTGTTCATTAATGGCAAGGGAGGAAGTGAGGAAGAGATAGCAACCATTTCTAGTGAAATGGCCCTTGCCTTTCTTGACACCAAACACTAAGTCAACCTTCTAAGGAATATTCCAAATGTTCTAATCTGAATTTTGGAAGCACATTTTCCTCTTAATTTCTCTACAATGCATGCTTCAGATCCACCAAACAAAGCTCCATTTTAGGAGTTAATTTTGGCTTTATTTAGCAATTGGTGAAATTTCACGAGTCTTGAATATTCCAAATGTTCTAATCTGAATTTTGGAAGCACATTTTCCTCTTAATTTCTCTACAATGCATGCTTCAGATCCACCAAACAAAGCTCCATTTTAGGAGTTAATTTTGGCTTTATTTAGCAATTGGTGAAATTTCATGAGTCTTTTGCATAGACAATTCTAGCATCAAAACAGATCCTTTATATAATATTAGGCTGCACAAACTATTATGGATTAATTAAGAGTTCAGATCCACCACACAAAGCTCCATTTTAGGAGTTAATTTTGGCTTTATTTTAGCAATTGGTGAAATTTCACGAGTCTTTTGCACAAACAATTCTAGCATCAAAATAGATAATATTAGGCTGGACAAAGGATTATGGAATAATTAAGAGTTCATTTGAACCCCATTTATACATTCTTCAGTTAACATAGGAAATTTTAAATGGTCAATATGGAGAAAGACCATGTAGATTACTTCGAAGAGGAAGAAGAAGCATTTGAAAAAGGGACGAGTTAAGTCTAGAAAGGATGAAGGGCATATTGTGATGACCCCATAGGGCTTATTGTGATGACTCCATAATAGAAGATCCATTTGAAAATGATAGGGTAAACCTAAATATAAGAACAAAACTCCAATCAACTTCACGGTACCAGTCTTAAATGATAGCACGGGTGATAGAATGCCAATACACACATCTCCCAACGTCAATGAATGCCATCCCTTGTGAAAATCTAACATGGATGGACATGTTAACTGATGCAAGTGATCAACAAGGCTTGAACACCAAGACCTATGCCTAACAAGGGAGGAGGAAGGAGAAATTTGCAAGTTGGCTTGAACAACAAGACCTATGCCTAACAAGGGAGGAGGAAGGAGAAATTTGCAAGTTGGGGGTTCTTGAGGACATAACAAAGTTTGGATTCAACGATCTATCATGGGAGGAGTTGGTAAGAGAATATTTTAGAGAATCCTAAGCCAAAGGAATAGTCCAAAACCTACTTGAAGGAAGCAACAAATGTAGGTGGAAATGCATGAAAATGCATAATGAGAAGGTTAATCTAGTAGCAAGAAAAGACATGGGATAAGAAGAGATTATAAACTCAATGAGTAAAGCCCTACTCCTCCATTTCATAGGAAACACATTATCAAAATGAGGAAACAAGTGGTGGATGAAGCAAAAAAAAAGTGGTGGATGAAGCAAAATTGATTAGGATTGTTGGGATATTTGAAAAAAAACCATATTTGGATAAGTCGGAGGTTAGCCTTCTAGTTTTGAACAAAAGTTGAGGTGAAAAAATATTTAGCTTTGAAGCAATACTAGGGTCTATCATACCTCGACATCCAAAGGTGGAGGCATGAGTTTGATCCAAGGAAAGAATAAGTGCATGTAGCCCATTTTGGTGGAACTTCGAAACCTATTTCTTGGAACTATGGAATGAGAAAGGTGTTGAAAATTCAAGAGTTGGAATAAGAAAATTCATTGACTTGAAAGAAGGGTTTTACTTGAAAGTTGATAGAAGGGTAGTTAAGATTTTGGTCGAAACTGACCTTAGAGAGGGTAAGTTTTGTTGATGATTGTAACTTGAGCAAGTACTTTAGCACAAGCCTAGGTGTCTAGGAATATGAAAAAGTCGCCCAATGTCTACTTAGGACACTAGTCACCCCAAATATCCTTACGACACTTATCAAGTGTGGGAAAATTTCTAATGTAATTCAACCTAAGTTTAAACTTGTGAAAACCACATAATTAATTATGATGCCTAAAAAAACTTAGGAAAAGTAGAATATTTACTTTAGTGATTATGTTTTAATCTCAATCATTGATCTCAAGTGAGGAGAGATACAATCTAGGTCGTCAATCACTTCAAAGGTTAGTATTAGGGATTTAGCTTAATGTAAAGTTATAAAAGCAAGGGTAAGAAAAGGAGAAAGATACACCATACAATGACACTAGCCTTTGAGAGAGGGATTTTCAAGTTAGGTGTTTGATACTGTAGCATGCCAGGTCCTAGGAAATGCAAAAGTATAACATTGGAGATCTAGATCAAACAAGGAGATCGAGGACAGATCTAGCGCCTACTGGATTAGATCCAAAGCATTTTGTATTTTTAATTTTCTCGGTTGGGCCTTCAACTGAGAATGAGAACTCAATAAGTTCAAATTTAATGAACTATTTATTGGGAAAAATATGTTTGTCACTTTTGATTGAGATTGGTTGTGTAATTTTTCTTCCATCAATTGTCTTAAGAACCTAGATATGCATTTATTCAGTAAATCTATAATCTACTAGATTAATAAAATGTTGGGCATGGTATTAGAGGGAAAAAATCTGAAAATTGATTTTTGAATCATGCAAGAAACCAGGTTCATATAGGGATCACCATATCTAGGTTTGACAATGACTGTATGAGATGCACATTATTTTTAGGCTACATGACATAAAACACAACTAAATACAACTGAGGTTGAAGTTTTGAATTTAAATTTAAAGGAAAAAAAGGGAAAAAAAATGAGGTCAAGTTGTAGCCAAAAGTTAGTGGTGGCCAATAGTGACTAAGCCAACAACCAAGGGCTAACAGACTCCACTAACGGGTCAAAGTAAGCCGATAAGGGATGTCGACTAGCACAGTAGGCATGGGAGGTAGATCTAGCAGAGTGCACTTGCAAATTCAACAACAACCCAAGTCAGTAGACGTTCGTGCAAACAAGGGTTGAGCTCTATGTGGCAACCTAAGGGATGTCGACTAGTACAGTAGGCATGGGGGGTAGATCTAGCAGAGTGCACTTGCAAATTCAACAACAAACCAAGTCAGTCGACGTTCGTGCAAACAAGGGTTGAGATCGACGTGGTAACTTAAGGAGTCTAGAGACAGTTGGAAGAGGTGTGTGCACCCAAAAATTCCTACATACTAAATATTCTTTGAGCGATGGATTTGACTATGGTTCAACCTGTCACGTGCATATATGCCCTAATCTTCCATGATCTAGTTGATTACCCCGCTATGGGCCAAGATCGTGGCTCTGATACCATTGTAATATTCCAAATTAAAATTTACAACAAATAACAAATGCATGAACTAAAATACAACAATAAAAATATGAACAAGAGCACAAATTAGAAAACCCCAAAATCTGGGCAATAGTCCTGAGCCATTTTATTAATTATGCATGGAAAATCAAGTATAATAGGATGAAATCCATAGAACCTGGGCTTGCTACAACAAGAAATCCAAACCCCAGGTGAGAATATCTAGGATTAGGTGCTAGAATTGGCCCATATCTATAGCTCAAACTTGCCTAGAAACCTCGCTGCAAACTGTTGAATGGAATTGGTCGTCTTGCTCAAAATAATGCCCGAAATGCTCTGAAATTGCAGCCACAAGATCCTCTTCCGAAACCAATAAATAACCAAAAAAGGTTTTTCCTATCTCCAAGCCAAAATCAAACCCACAAAATGGTGCAAATTCCCCAGCTAACTGGCAATTCACCCTGTTGTAAGAATTAGGGTTTTAGGCTCGAAAATCGCCTGTAAAATTTTGTAAAATTAGTTATAGACTCCTCTCAATAAACCCACAAAACCCCATAAATGGTTTGGGCCAAATCTATTAACCCTCGGTGACCCTTGACAAGTGCAAATTGCCTAATTTGGCCGAAAAACACCCCACAAAACTGATACTATTGAATTAATCCCAAATCCACCACTGGAAATCTTTCCCAACTCTGGCTGAATTCTCCTCTGAGGAATACCTCTAATCTCTGAAAATTATCTCGCCTAAACCTCTATTCCTCCATGCCCTGTGCACTTTAAAAAATGTAGAATTTCGGCCTCAAGAATTCTCTCAACTCATTCCTATTAATCACCACAAAATATCTGGCTAAATTAGGTGAAAACCCCTGCAAATCCTCTGGTGTTATGCTCCTCCGTAACTGATCTCCCCACAAGAAATTTGAATCACTTTTGCGCTCTGGAAGAAAAACATACCAACTAAAATAACTTGCAAATACGGCCAATGGAAACTCTGAATTGAGCTCCCCAAATTGTGTAATATCCCGTTTCAGGGATATCTTTAAAACTCAAGCAAACTCCAACCAGAGATGGACTGGGAGGGCGTTTACCAGATATTTCACCTCTGAGAAGAGGGTGAGATCTGGAGGCTACCTGGCCCTTTCCAGACTCTATCTAAGAGTATGGGGAATACACACCAAGTGGTATAGAACTGGAATGCTCAAAGATATAAAAATAACAGTAGTGCAATCATACAATAGCATATATAAACATGTAACAGATACTCCAGAAATATAGAGAGAATGCTAAGCCATTTTATTATACTGAGACATATAATGAAGTACAATAGGTGATCAGAGTGATGGCACCTAGACTTGCTCAAGGCAAGTGAAGAAATACTCTCAGAATGACCAAGAAATTGCTGCTCTTTGAACTGCGTCCCCACTGCTGGAAAATTGTCGTGTAGCTGCTACTGCTGAAACAAGATGATGATTTGGGGCTGCTCCCCTCCTCATAATGAGCTGAAACTCTGGAATCTGCCTTTGCTCACCAAACCCAGAAAAACCCAGAAGGCATTTCTGAAATGGCCGACCCCCGAAAATCACCCCCTTGAGGATCTGCGCTGTCCCTCAAGGCTCTGCGCTGGGGCTGAATAGAAACTACCAAAATACTGCCCCAAAATCTACCAAAATCCTCCAGTTAGCAAGGGCTGGCCCCTTGCTCAATCTCACAGCTCGAAACCACCAAAAAGAATCTAATTCGGAGCTCCTCTGAAATGGACTGCGTCCTCCCTCTCAAGACTATGCAGTATCTGAATGCTCTGCTCCGCCACAAAACCCAAACACCAAATCTCCTGCAAAATAATGATAGAACTACCTCACCCGATCAGGCACTCGAAGTCCCCCGGGGTTGAGGGTGAGATCTTCGAACGAAGACACTCGATGCACTAAACAGTGTTGCAGACAGGCTAAACAGCCAGTGTGCTCAAGAAGTCGAAGTGACTAGCTCAAATGCATAATAATCGAATGACCAAAATGAGGAGGCTCTCCTCTCTCTTATAGCGTTGGCCTCTCTCAAACCCTAAGGCCCACCTCCTCCAACGTAGCCTCCCTTTGCCATGTGCTCAACCCAACCAGCACAGTCCCTCCATGTGTCTACGTGGGTCCCCTCTCTACGTGGTCTCTTGGCACCCCCTCAGCTCACTTAAGTTACAACGTTGTGTCTACTAGGGCGTGCACTTTATTTTTAGAGTGAGTTATGTCCCCCTCTACTCACTTTTATTTATGATTTAATTCTATAAGGCAAAATTGATCAAAATTAATATTTCCAATTAGCTGCTGCTAATTGGGAATATTACAGTCCTCCCTGCCAAAAATTGTTTGTCCTCAAGCAATGCCTGAACAAGCCTCCCCTCTAGCTGATGCTCCCCCACCGACACTGCAAAATGTGCCTGGGTCCCAGATGCGCCACTGAATCTTCCTTGTCCTCTGCATCACCCTGATATTAAGGGACCTCTCAATGCCGGGATCCCAAACTGATCTCTCACGGTACCAGCCAACCAATAATCCTCCCGGATCCCGTCGCCACCATGGCGAATAATCGCCCAAGTCCCACGGCTCGGACTGCGCACTGCCTTTGGCTATGACTGATGCTCTAAGAGGCGAAGACCATGACCCCTGTTGCGCTGTATCTGTGACTGTGTAAGCTGTCCCATCAACTTTGTACCAACTCATCACCTCCCTCCAATCCAAGTCCTGACTCAATCCCACGCTGATCCTGCTATGCTGAAATCGAGATGGAGTGCTGAAGAAACGACGACCTGTGCCCCCCTACCAGCTGGAATCTGTAACATCTGTTATGTCCAAGGCCCCCTGCTTCGCTATGCTCCCTACGAAGAATATCGTACCATCAAGAGGGTACCAACTCATGATCTCCCGCCAATCCATCCTGGAAGAAGAATCCGATGTAGCAACAACAACTGCATATGGAACACGCCTGGAGTGTTGCCGCCAGCCCGTAATCAACTCCCACTGCTCTGCCCTGTCTGCCAATGAAAGTTGCCTATAGAAGGAAGCCCCTCTCTCTATAATGGGCCAAAGTGGGAAAGATATGTTGCAAGCTCCATCGATGTACTCTTGGAGAGTGCTACCCACTAAAACACTGCAGCTCTGCTGACTGCATGTACATCTATCTGCACCTCATCCCTGTGTCGACCCACAGATGGATGCTCCACCATATCCAACAGCTCCTCCCACTCCTGATCAGGAATGTCATGCTCCTGCTGTCTACTGGCCCCCTGCAGAACAATCCCATCAACTTCCAACACCTCCATAGGATATGGATCTGCAACTGCTGTCAGTGCATCTAACTGCCCCACCTCAATGGCTGACCCCAATGTTAGCCTCATATCCCTCATCGGCTCAATTTGGGCACCCATCTGGCTCTCCCCCAAAGGAATATCGTGCCTGATGTGAATAGTGTCCTCCTCTGTCGACTCAGGCTCCATCACCTACTGCTCTAGTTGAATCGTCACAAGTGACTCTTCACCCAGAGTATCTCCCACAGAGTCCCGTGACTGCTCACCCTCCTCAGAAGCGTCCTCAACTGATCCTATGGACTCATCTGAAGAATATTCCTCACTCTGGCATATGGAAGGAATGCCCTCCTGTCCTGCCTTCGCCACATCTCCACTGGGTCTACCATCCACCCTCTCGATAATGTGTCCATACATTGTCTGGAGTCCAGACGCATGCTAGGATGCTACCTCTGCTGAACCCAGTATCCTCTGCTCATGCATGGTCTCGGCGTGCTCTGAGAAAAGAGTGACACATGTCTCCCTCATGACCTGCTCCCTAGGTGTAGGCTCAGCGATGATCGATGTGCCACCCCTGCAGATGATCATCTCATCCCCTAACCTGTGGCCGTCAACTAGCGTACCGACCCAGTGCCACTGCCGAGAAGTCTCTCCCCTAGTGTGTTGGGTGTCATCCAAATATCTTGGGTGAGCTTCGCGTACCCTGCTTCTCATGCCTAGAGTGCCAAAGGACAACAAAAAAATCGACTGTGCCCGTGAGTGATGTCGAAGCGGATCAGGTGTGTGAGTTCCCACATATACCGCCAAGTATCGCTCATCTGTCTCCCCATCGATCCTGGGTGAACTACCCCTAAAGGTAAGCCTGGTCTCCTTGTCCGTGAGTCTCCCTGGAGGCAATACTCTAAGACCCTGCTGTGCATGTAATATCCCGTTTCGGGGATATCTCTAATACACGGCAAACTCCAACCAGAGATGGACTGGGAGGGCATTTACTGGATATTCCACCTCTGAGAGAGGACGAGATCCGGAGGCTACCTGGCCCTTTTCAGACTCTGTCTAAGAGTGAAAGATAAACACACCAAGTGGTATAGACTAGAATGCTCAGAAATATAAATAAATAACAGTGCAGCAGACATATAATAACAAAGAAAGAAATTACGACAACTCATCCAGAAAACATAGAGAGGAAAATGCTGAGCCATTTTATTAATCTGAGAAATATAATGAAGTACAATAGATGACCAGAATGATGGCACCTAATCTTGCTCAAGGAAAGTGACGAAACACTCTCAGAAAATACAGGAAATGGCTTCTCTATGAACTTCGTCCGAGCTGCTGGAAAATTGCCATGTAGATGCTACTGCTGGAATGGACTGAAGACTAGGGGCTGATCCCCTTGCCGGAATGAGCTGAAAATCTGCAAACCTCCTCGACTCACCAACCCGGACAAAACCCAGAAACCATATCAAAAATGGCCAACCCCCGAAAATCACCAGAAAATGCCTCCTCAGGGAATTACGCTAGCCTCCAAGGCTCTGCGCAGAGGCTAAATGGAAATAGCTGAAACACTGCCTCAAACTCTGCCAAAATCCTCCTGTGGGCAAAGGCTGACCCTCTGCTCAAAATCTCAGCTGAATCTCCTGCAGAAACCCCAATCCGGAGCACCTCCAAAAGGGACTGCGTCCTCTCTCCCAGTGACTGCGCAACCTCTATAAGCTCTAGCTCCGCAACAAACCCAAACAACAAAACTACTCACAAAATACTGAAAAACTAACCTTGCCCGAGCACTGTCTCTGTACATAGCCAGATCTCCGACCGTACTCAATGCACTAAACAAGGCAGACAGTTAAACAACGCAACATATTTCCAAGAAGACAAACGTTCAGCTCAAAATCATCATCCTAGAATGAATCAAACGATATTTTCCATCTTTTATAACGTTGGTTTCCTCCAAAATCCCAACGTAGCCTCTCTATCCTCCACGTGCTCATCCTTATCTCGCGTGCTTTCTAGAGGTACGGGTCCCCTCCTAAAATGGTGTTGGACCCCCATGGCTCCCCATAAGTTATAACGTTGTGCTACTAGGGGGATACTTTATTTTACTTAAGTGAGTTAGACCCCTCTTCTCACTTTTATTTATTAATAAACTATAGTCGGAAAAACTATACAAAAATCGAATATTCCAATTAACTGTTGCTAATTAGGAATATTACAGTCTCCCCCCGCAAAATGTTGCTTGTCCTCAAGCAACTGAAGTGATGGATGCTGCAGAATCTTCTCATTCTCCCAAGTGGCATTCTCATCCGGTAAATTCTTCCACCTCACCAAGAATTCCCGGACCGTCCTGCTCCGTAGCTGCCTCTCCCTGGTATCAATAATAGCCTCTGGCTGCAACACCAAATGCCCCTCATCATCCGTGGGTGGCAGCTCCTCCGCGTCGTCACCGTCGCCCCCGCTGTGCGATACATGGAAAATGTTGTGGATCTTGCTACCTTGGGGCAGCTCCAACTCATATGCAACCTGCCCAATCCTGCGTATCACCCTGTATGGCCCGTAAAAGCGAGGCTTGAGCTTCTCAGCTCCCTTCTGCTTCAGCGATGACAGTCGGTATGACTGTAACCGTAGGTAGACCAAGTCCCCTACCTCAAACTGTCTCTCGACCTGACCTCTTTCGGCATACAACTTCTACTGGTTCTGTGTTGTAGCAATATTGTCCTTGAGAGCTCGGAGGATGCCCTGACTCTCTTGGATCCAAATATTGGCTCTAGGAGCCTTGTTAGCACCGAACATCACATCAACGAAAGATAAAGGATGGTATTCGTACAAATCATAAAATGGTGACATACCAATAGACATGTGATGTGTCGTGTTGTAGCAGTACTCCCCTAAATGCAACCATCTCAACCATGCTCGCTGCTGCCCACTGACATAGTTACGCAAGTAGCCCTCCAGCCACTTGTTAACTATCTCCGTCTATCCATCCGTCTATGGGTGATAACTGGTACTCGGTGTCAACTCTGTCCCCACCAGCCGGAAAAGCTCTTGCCAAAATCCGCCCATGAAGCGGCTGTCCCTGTCACTGATGATGGTCTTAGGAAGACCATGCAGCCTGAAAACCTCTCTGAAGAATAGCTCGGCCACTTGTGCTGCTATGTAATGCGCGGATATGGCGAAAAAGTGTGCATACTTTGTCAGCCGATCAACGACGACAAAGATACAATCCTTGCCCTGCACCGTGGGCAACCCTGTGATGAAGTCCATCGATATGCTCTCCCATTTTCCCTCCGGAATGGGAAGAGGCTGCAACAATCCTGCGGGATGGCTCATCTCCCCCTTGTTCCTCTGACAAACATCGCACTCCTTGATGTGCTGGAGTACGTCCTCCTTGAGGCCCTTCCACGAGAACCTCTCTCTAATGGCCCTGTAGGTTTTAGTAAACCTCTGATGGCCTGCCAATGGAGAATCATGTGATGCCTGGAGTATTTTCTTCTTAAACTGAGACCCCTCAGTCAAGAAGATCCTGTCCCTGTAGTAGACGATCTCATCAACCACCCTGTACCTGTTATCCGCCACCTGTCCATCTAGCACCTCACATGCAAATCTGTCCTTGGAGTACTCAACTAAAAGTCGAGCCCTCCAATCTGTATCCAAGCTCATAAGAGATAACGTGGCTGGTCTACGTGAAAGGGCATCTGCTACCACATTATTCTTACCCTTGACATACTCAATGTCAAAGTCATATGCTTGGATCTTACTGATCCACTTCTGCTGCCTCTCCTGTAGCTGCTTCTGCTCCAAAAAGAACCTGAGGCTGTTGTGATCAGTCCTCAACCTGAACCTGTTCCCTACCAGATATTGCCGGAATTTGGCCAAGGCATGCATGATGGCCAACATCTCCTTGTCGTATATAGGATACAACCTCTCGTGCGGAAGGAGCTTCCGGCTCTCAAAGGCTATAGGGTGTCCCCCCTGCATCAATACTGCGTCGATCCCCTCTCCCGACGCATCACACTCAAAGACAAATGGCTGCGTGAAATTTGGCAATGCAAGCACGGGGCAGCTACTCATCACCTCCTTGAGCCTATCAAAGGCTCGTTGCACTGTATCTAACCAACTGAATGCCCCCTTCTTCGTCAAATCTGTAAGGGGTGTAGCAAGCTGTGAGAATCCTCTGACGAACTTCCTGTAATAGGTACATATCCCAATGAACACTCGAAGTTCCGTCACATTCTTCGGCTCCGGCCAATCCCTGATGGCTCTAATCTTCTCCTCGTGGACCCTCACTCCGTCCACTCCAATAATGTGACCCAAATATAACATCTCCGTCATCCCAAAATCACACTTGGAGAGCTTAGCATAGAACTGTTGCTCTTCCAAGATCCGTAGTACTGCCTCTATATGCTGGAGATGCTCCTCCCAAGTCCTGCTATATATAAGTATGTCATCGAAGAAAACCAATACAAACTTCCTCAGACAACTGCGGAAGATATGGTTCATGCAAGACTGAAAAGTAGCTGGTGCATTGGTCAGCCCAAAATGCATAACCAAAAACTCAAAGTGCCCATAATGACACCTGAAGGCGGTCTTGGGAATGTCCTGTTCCCTCACGCGAATCTGGTGGTACCCTGATCTCAAATCAATCTTCGAGAAGAACTTATCTCCTCTCAGCTCATCCATCAACTCATCGATCCTGGGTATAGGGTACCTGTTCTTCAGAGTCTTCTTGTTCAGGGCCCTGTAGTCAATGCACATCGTCAAGGTGCCGCCCTTCTTCTTCACCAACACTACAGAAGAAGCAAACGGACTCGTGCTCGGTCTGATGTGTCCAAGAGCTAACAACTCCTGGATGGCCCGCTCAATCTCATCCCGATAGGCTTTGGGATGCCTATAGGGGGTAGTGATCACTGCCTGAATACCCTGCTCAAGCTCAATCGTATGTTCAAACCCTCGATCTGGTGGCCGACCCGGTGGTATATCCCCAAACAATACCTCATGCTTGTCAAGGATGGCCTGTATATCTGGATGAACGGCTCGACCGGTGGTCTCTGCCTCTGATGCTCACAACTCAACCGCCCACTCTATGTCTCCCTTCCGGAAGTCTGCCTCCTTCCGGTGTGCCGAAACTGTCTGAGGTGGGTAAGTGTGCATCCCGCGGATCTTCTCATGCTTCCCAGTCTTCTTGTCATCCCACTCCATCTCCAAGGCCTCCCAATCCGTGATGACCTTCGCCAGAGTAATCAACCACTGAACACCCAGTACCACATTGGTATTTGGTATGTTGACCACGAAGAAGTGGTTGGTCACGGTGTAAGTACCCATAGTCACTGCCAACTCTGGAACATACCGGGCACACTGCATGGTCTGGGCTCCTGGGACCAAGACTAAAAATCCGTCAAAGCTCTCGGTCGGTATACCCCTCCACTCGACCATCTGTGCATCAATGAAGTTGTGGGTTGCCCCACTATCAACCAAAACTGATACTTGCTGGCCACGTACTGTCCCTCGTATGCGCAGCGTCAGATACTTAGGAACTCCTCGCAAGGCTGCAAGAGTTACCCCTGTGGGTGCAAAAGCTGCACCTCCTGTCCCTGGAGGTGGAGGCGGCAACTGATCCTGAGCCGTCTGACTATCTCCTGCCTCCTCACCATCCTCCTCATCCTCTTCCCAACTATCATTGGAGAAGACCTCAATGAAGTGTGCTTTGCCAGCAGCACACCTATGCCCTGGTGCCCACGGCTCCTGACAAGTGAAGCACAGCCGCTTCTTCCTCAACTCCCTCCTGGCATCATCATCTATCTGTCCCCGTCCCGAATTCCCCTTTGGAGGAGGAACCCTCACATCCTTCCCCTTGGGCTGGAAGCCCTGTCTCTAGGGGTAAGGTGTCCGCGTCCTGGGCAATGCATCCTGTAAGTCCCTGGTCCTGCTAATGGCATCCTAGAGTGTAGCTAGTCTAGTAGATCTGACTAGACCTCGAAGTGGCTCTGCCAATCCCTCCACAAACATATAGATCATCCGTGTCGCGGATAGATCTGGCACCATCACCGAAACCCTCAAGAAATCTGCAATGTATGTCTCTGGGCTCCCTGTCTGCTTGAGCCTCGTCAACTCAACAAAATGCTGTTCCGGATCCCTCCGGTCAAAATGCTCCATCAACCTCCTAGTAAACTCAGCATATGTCGTCACTGTAGAGTGTCCGAGTGTAACCATCCCATGGAACCACCAGTCCTGGGCCTCCCCATCCAAATGTAATGTTGCCACCTTGATGGCCTCCGTCTCTGACATTTGGTTAAGCTGGAAATAGATGTCCAGCTTCTCCACCCAAGACTTTGCCGAATTGTTTGATGAGCCATCAAATGTAGGCAAATGGATTCTGCTAGAGGCACGGTGGGAATCTCCATCATGATAATGTCGGTGCCCTCTATGATGGTCGCGAGGTCTACTGTCCCGCTGAAGCTGCACAAAATCTCCGAATGAGAGAGCATCCTTGAACTCCTGCCCATAGGCCTGATACTCTGCAAAATACTCGCCCATGTGTCCGGGCTCTGCCTCTTGCTGGGCTCCTACCCCTGTGCCTGCTCCCAAGAAAGTGGGCATGGTAGAGCGGGTAGGTGCACGTGAAGCCATCGGCTGAGGAGTATCACGCTGAGCAGCACCATGCTCCGACAAATGATGGGATGTACCTGATCCCTCTCCTACCTGGAAAACTCGTGGGGTCTCACGCTGTCTAGCCTCTACAGCGGTGAATCTCTGACCCATCACCTCAATTTGTCTGGCTAAGTCCTGCACCGATTTGAGGAGTGCCTCCCCAAACTGTTTTGCCTCTGTGTCATCCGCCATCGGCCCTCTGTGGACTAAATCTAATACAGGCTCCTCCTGCTCTGTGTCCACCACTCGAACACAGTCTCCCTCTCCGTAGGTGTTCTCCAACCTACGCTCACGATCTCTGTACTTCCTGCCTCTGTAACAAATATATCGTCTCCTCCCCGGTGTCATAGACCACATGCTGAGCCAGAACTATGCTTTGATACCACTGTAATATCCCGTTTCGGGGATATCTCTTAAACACGGCAAACTCCAACCAGAGATGGACTGGGAGGGCATTTACCGGATATTCCGCCTCCAAGAGAGGACGAGATCCGGAGGCTACCTGGCCCTTTCCAAACTCTGTCTAAGAGTGAAAGATAAACACACCAAGTGGTATAGACTAGAATGCCTCAGAAATATAAATAAATAATAGTGCAGCAGACATATAATAACAGAGAAAGAAATTACGGCAACTCATCCAGAAAACATAAAGAGGAAATGCTGAGCCATTTTATTAATCTGAGAAATATAATGAAGTACAATAGATGATCAGAATGATGGCAACTAATCTTGCTCAAGGCAAGTGACGAAACACTCTCAAAAAATACAGGAAATGGCTGCTCTATGAACTGCGTCCCAGCTGCTGGAAAACTGTCGTGTAACTACTACTGCTGGAATGGACTAAAGACTAGGGGCTGATCCCCTTGCCGGAATGAGCTGAAAATCTGCAAATCTCCTCGACTCACCAACCCAGACAAAACCCAGAAACCATATCAAAAATGGCCAACCCTCGAAAATCACCAGAAAATGCCTCCTAAGGGAATTACGCTGGCCTCCAAGGCTCTGCGCAGAGGCTAAAGGAAATAGCTGAAACACCGCCTCAAACTCCGCCAAAATCCTCCTGTGGGGAAAGGCTGACCCTCTGCTCAAAATCTCTGCTGAATCTCCTGCAGAAACCCCGATTCGGAGCACCTCCAAAAGGGACTGCGTCCTCTCTCCCAGTGACTGCGCAGCCTGTATAAGCTCCAGCTCCGCAACAAACCCAAGCAACAAAACTACTCACAAAATACTGAAAAACTAACCTTGCCCGAGCAGGCACTCGAAGTCCCCCGGGGCTAAGGGCGAGATCTCCGACCGGAGACACTCAATGCACTAAACAGTGTTGCAGACAGGCTAAACAGCCAGCATGCTCAAGAAGACAAACGTCTAGCTCAAAATCATCAACTCCAGAATGAATCAAATGAGGAGCCTTCTCCATCTTTTATAATGTTGGTTTCCCTCCAAAATCCCAACGTAGCCTCTCTGTCCTCCACGTGCTCATCCTCATCTGCGCAGAAGCTTCTAGAGTGTACGTGGGCCCCCTCCTTTACGTGGTGTTTGGCCCCCCTTGGCTCCCCTTAAGTCATAACGTTGTGCTACTAGGAGGATGTTTTATTTCACTTAAGTGAGTTAGACCCTCTCTATTCACTTTTTATTTATTTACAAATTTTAGACGGCAGAACTATACAAAATCGAATATTCCAATTAGCCATCGCTAATTAGGAATATTACAGTGCATCTCCGTACACCCTCGCATACCACCAATCATCCATGTACCCCTCGACATGCCACTGCACACTGAGGCATACCCCTGTACACTGTTGGGTACCCCCTACTACTGCTGTACCACCCTGTACCGTCTCGTGCCTTGTCTGTGTCAAGGCATAGGTCACTCCTCGCATGTCCTCAATGCGATGTAGGGCACTCCTACTCCACAATGCAGTCCCACACACTACAGTACACCACCACACAACTCCATGTCCACCGATAGCCCACTACTCAGTGCTCGATGCTCCCACACATCCTTGGATGTGATGGCCTAGAGTTGTGTCTTTACATGTCGTACCACCCCCAATTGGTAACATCACCTCCCCTGTCACATCGCTATATCCACCGAAGAATGGATCATCACTCCAAACCCTCCCTGATGGGTCTGAGAAGTGAATCTCCCTGTGTGTCAGTAGTGATACCACAACTGCTCGGCTCCGCTGTGACCTCTGTGACCCACACAAAGGTGAAGAATCCTTGGCTCCATACAAGGCACCATCTGGTGGCCTGCCAATGCCACCTCCTCCGACAAGCTCCTGCCGAAGTATGTTGATCACCCTGTGACCCCACATACAAGTGTCGTACCAAGACAACCCAAGGAGTCTGCCCATAAACTGGTTGGACACTGAAGCTGACTAGGACTTCCTCGGTGAATGTGCACGCTCAACTGCTAGGCCAACTGTACCCTCCGAGACATAGTCAACCCTCTTGCCTGGGAAACGATAGGTAGTCCCGCCCGGATCCCAATGCCAGTCTAGGGTTCCTGTATTCCCCATACCTGGAAACACCTGCTGAACTACACTCGGATCCACCACTATCTCCATAACCCACTCCACCGAGTACCAACTCAAAATATCTCGCCATCCAACCTCGACAAGTGGATGCTACACACTGTGCACTCCGATTGTCTCATCCTGCTAACCAAGTCAATGTATGAGGTCTGACTAAGTGACTCTGTCTCTCTCTCTCCAATGGGAAGAGGTGTCCCACCAACGCTGCTAGTCCTGTCCATGCATGCCTGAAGGGGAATGATCTAACGCTCCAACATGCCCTCTGGTTGTACCATCAAGGAATCCAGTCGTTCCCCAATGCGGGCCAACTTGGCCGCCGACTCGGTACAAGCCACTCTCAAGCCCTCCAGCTCCTTGTCCTGCAACAAAATGGCCTCCCGTACTGACGTGGCCTTCCCTTTCAAAACTAGAAGGTTTGCCTGAAGCCGATGATACCGCTGTCTGTGACCATCATCCAATACCTCTATATCTCCTAGTGCCTCATCGAAGGTGGATACATCTCCTGCACCTCACCCATCTGTCGTGTGCTGCTACCACCCGAAGACTCGAACACGACTTTGGTCATCACCTCAATGGATGGCTCTTCTTGGGTAGGCTCTACCTTCTCCACTACAATATCAACCGACACGGTCAAGGAGGTCTCCAATGAGGGCGAGTCCTGTGTCACACTAGGTGTATCCTTGAACTCCCTGCAATCCTGTGTGCCCTCATTCTCCAAGTGCGAGGTAACTATTTTGATGGTTTCCCCCTCCGATACTCGGTCAAGCTGGAAAGAGGTATCCCACTTCTCCACCCAAGCTTTTTCCGAACGCTTGGATGACCCGTCAAATGTCGGTAAATGGAATCTGCCCACTGTGCGCTATAAGCCCCCGTCATGTGAGTGCCTGTTCCCGTTGTGAAAGTTGCAGGGTCTGCTATCCTGCTGGAGCTTAACAAAATCTCTGAATGGAAGGGCATCCCTGAACTCCTGCCCATATGCCTGATACTCGGCGAAATAATCACCCATGTGGCCAGGCTCTGGCTCCTGCTGTGCTCCTGTCCCTGTGTCTGCACCCAGAAAAGTGGGCATAGTGGAACGTGTGGTATGTGATGCCATATGCTGAGTGGCATCATGCTCTGGCAAATGGTGGGATGTGCCTGATCCCTCGCCAATCTAGAAACCCCTTGGGGTTTCACGCTGTCTAGCCTCCACAGCAGTGAATCTCTGCCCCATCACCTCAATCTGCCTCGATAGATCCTGTACTGATTTGAGGAGCATCTCCCCAAATCTCTTCGCATCATCATCACCTGCCATCGGCTCCTCCTGCTCTGTGTCTACAGGCTCCTCTTGTTCTGCATCTATCACAGGCTCCTCCTACTCTGCGTCTATCACAAGCTCCTCCTATTTTGCGTCCACCACCCGAACGCAGTCCCCCTCTCCGTAGGTGTTCTCCAACCTACGCTCAATATCTCTGTACTTCCTACCTCTGTAGAAGATGTAGGGATTCTTCCCCGGTGTCATAGACTACTAGCTCCACAGGCTGAGCCAGAACTATGCTCTGATACCACTGTAATATCCTGTTTCATGGATATCTTTAAAACTCAAGCAAACTCCAACCAGAGATGGACTGGAAGGGCGTTTACTAGATATTTCACCTCTGAGAAGAGGGTGAAATCTGGAGGCTACCTAGCCCTTTCCAGACTCTGTCTAAGAGTATGGGGAATACACACCAAGTGGTATAGAACTGGAATGCTCAAAGATAGAAAAATAACAGTAGTGCAAGCATACAATAGCATATATAAACATGTAACAGATACTCCAGAAATATAGAGAGAATGCTAAGCCATTTTATTATACTGAGACATATAATGAAGTACAATAGGTGATCAGAGTGAAGGTGAGTGAAGAAATACTCTCAAAATGACCAAGAAATGGCTGCTCTCTGAATTGCGTCCCCACTGCTTGAAAACTGCCGTGTAGCTGCTACTGCTGAAACAAGATGATGATTTGGGGCTGCTCCCCTCCTCAGAATGAGCTGAAACTCTGGAATCTGCCTCTGCTCACCAAACCCAGAAGGCATTTCTGAAATGGCCAACCCCCGAAAATCACCCCCTTGAGGATCTGTGTTGTCCCTCAAGGCTCTGCGCTGGGGCTGAATAGAAACCACCAAAATACTACCCCAAAATCTGCCAAAATCCTCCAGTTAGCAAGGGCTGGCCCCTTGTTCAATCTCACAGCTCGAAACCACCAAAAAGAACCCAATCTGGAGCTCCTCTGAAATGGACTGCGTCCTCCCTCTTAAGACTGCGCTGTCTCTGAATGCTCTGCTCCGCCACAAAACCCAAACACCAAATCTTCTGCAAAATAATGATGGAACTACCTCACCCGAGCAGGTACTCAAAGTCCCCCGGGGCTGAGGGTGAGATCTCCGAACGGAGACACTCGATGCACTAAACAGTGCTGCAGACAGGCTAAACAGCCAGCGTGCTCAAGAAGTCGAAATGACTAGCTCAAATGCATAATAATCGAATGACCAAAATGAGGAGGCTCTCCTCTCTCTTATAGCATTGGCCTCTCTCAAACCCTAAGGCCCACCTCCTCCAACGTAGCCTCCCTTTGCCATGTGCTCAACCCAACCAGCGCAGTCCCTCCATGTGTCTACGTGGGTCCCCTCTCTACGTGGTCTCTTGGCCCCCCCTTGGCTCACTTAAGTTACAACGTTGTGTCTACTAGTGAGTGCACCTTATTTTTAGAGTGAGTTATGTCCCCCTCTACTCACTTTTATTTATAATTTAATTCTATAAGGCAAAATTGATCAAAATTAATATTTCCAATTAGCTGCTGCTAATTGGGAATATTACAAATTGCCTCACTAGGGAGACACTCGAAGTTCTCCGAAATGAGGGTGGAATTCCTGCTCAGAAATTCCTTGTGTTGAACAACACGGTTGTCTTGGCTAAGCAGCTCAAGAGAAATAATGTTAAATTGTCAAATGATCAAATATACCAAATGTAGGTTTCCAAGCTTTATTTATAATTGTTGTCCCTCTCTTCCTTGGTGGTCCCCACCTTCCACTAATTCACACCCCTTGTTTTCTCTCTCTTTTCTCACTAGTGTGAATTGCTCCATTGAGTCGAATTTCCTTCTCCTATGGCCTCCACATTCCACTAGAGCTATAATTTTCCATTTCTCCTTCGCCAAAAATGTCTCCAATTCCCAAATGACAAAATTATGCTATGCTTATTACCTCCCCAATAAACTTCAATAATCCCCTCAAATGAAAAATCAAAATGGGGAATTTTACACTATAACCAAATGATAAAATTATGCTATGCTTAGTACCTCCCAAATAAACTCCATTAATCCCCTCAAATGAAAAATCAAAATGGGGAATATTACACTATAGTACAAATCAAGTTTAGCTTGGGAAGGGAACCCATGGTCATTTTGCAAGGTGTATGACTGCTAAGGGTACCTTTGGTTGCATTCTTGGTCCTAGGCTTAAAGTGAAATTATTTGAAATGAAGTATATTCTCATAATCTAGAATAATTTTGAATGCAATGGGCCTTCTTGTGGCTTTACATCATAGCGTAAGATATTTGCAATTAAATTGAGCTATGAGAGAATAGAAGGATAGTGTATATTTGAATTCTATCTTTTTAATACATTGATCAAAGCCTATTTTTAGGCCAATAGGATCAATGATGTGACTTAAATGTTTAGTCTCAGAGATATTTGAGTTGGTCCCTCGCAATGTTGCAAAACTCAGAGTCGATGAAAACTCAACAAGGTCAACCACTCAAAAAATCATAAGACTAAAAAACCTGGGGAAAACTCAAAGAACCTGGACAAGCATGAGCATAACCTGAAAATATCAGAAAACACAAAAAAAATAGCAACCGAAAAGTAATAAGAACCCAAAAAACTCTCAAGAAGTCCTAGTAATCAAGAATTCGCAAGTTATGTCAAAATAACTCCCCTCACATCCTTCATGCTAGGAAAAGAAAATTCCAAGGTATAACGTTTAAAGTGCTTCAAAGGAAAAGGGATAAAAACAGCAAAAACATGTTATTTCAACTATGAATCCTAGCAGGATCACAAATGTAGTGCGAAAATTCAAATTCACTTCAATGGCCTTACTAGATGTACAAAGTGCGAAAATTCAAATTCACTTCAATGGCCTTACTAGATGTACAAAGGTCTCGTATATCTCATCTTATCATCAATTCTAGAATTTGGGTTTAGCTGATTTCATTGCTTCATCACACTGTTATCTTATTTGTGGGGTAGTATTTCATTCAACAACTTTTGGAAGTGTATTTTGTTCATTAATGGGAAGGGAGGCAGTGAGGAAGAGATAGTGACCATTCCTAGTGAAATGGGCCTTGCCTTTCTTGACACCAAACACTAAGTCAACCTTATAAGGAATATTCCAAATGTTCTAATCTGAATTTTGGAAGCACATTTTCCTCTTAATTTCTCTAGAATGCATGCTTCAGATCCACCAAACAAAGCTCCAATTTAGGAGTTAATTTTGGCTTTATTTAGCCATTGGTGAAATTTCATGAGTCTTTTGCACAGACAATTCTAGCATCAAAACAGATCCTTTATATAATATTAGGTTGGACAAACAATTATCGATTAATTAAGAGTTCAGATCCACCAAACAAAGCTCCATTTTAGGAGTTAATGTTGGCTTTATTTTAGCAATTGGTGAAATTTCATGAGTTAAGATCAGAAATTTATACATTCTTCAATTAAGATAGGAAATTTTAAATGGTCAATATGGAGAAATACCATGTAGATTACTTTGAGGTGGAAGAAGAAGCATTTGAAAAAGGGACGAGTTAAGTCTAAAAAGGATGAAGGGCATATTGTGATGACCCCATAGGGCTTATTGTGATGACTCCATAATAGAAGATCCATTTGAAAATGTTAGGGTAAACCTAAATCTAAGAACAAAACTCCAATCAACTTCACGGTACCAGCCTTAAATGATAGCATGGGTGATAGAATGCCAATACATATATCTCCCAACGGCAATGAATGCCATCCCTTGTGAAAATCTAACATGGATGGACATGTTGACTGATCCAAGTCATCAACAAGGCTTGAACAACAAGACCTATGCCTAACAAGGGAGGAGGAAGGAGAAATTTGCAAGTTGGGGGTTCTTGAGGACATAACAAAGTTTGGATTCAATGATCTATCATGGGAGGAGTTGTTAAGAGAATAATTTAGAGAATCCGAAGCCAAAGGAATAGTCCAAAACCTACTTGAAGGCAGCAACAAATGTAGGTGGAAATGCATGAAAATGCATAATGAGAAGGTTAATTTAGTAGCAAGCAAAGACATGGGATAAGAAGAGATTATAAACTCGATCAGTAAAGCCCTAATCCTCCATTTCATAGGAAACACATTGTCAAAATGAGGAAATAAGTGGTGGATGAAGCAAAATTGGTTAGGATTGTTGGGATATTTGAAAAAAAAACATATTTGGATAAGTCAGAGGTTAGCCTTCTAGTTTCGAACAAAAGTTGAAGTGAAAAAAGATTTAGCTTTGAAGCAATACTAGGGTCTATCATACCTTGACATCCGAAGGTGGAGGCATGAGTTTGATCCAAGGGAAGAATAAATGCATGTAGCCCATTTTGCTGGAACTTCGAAACCTATTACTGGATCGAGGACATATCTAAGGCCTACTGGATCAAATCCAAAGCATTTTGTATTTTTAATTTTCTCAGTTGGGCCATTAACTGAGAATGAGAACTCAATAAGTTCAAAGTTAATGAACTATTTATTGGGAAAAATATGTTTGTCACTTTTGATTGAGATTTGCTGTGTAATTTTGCTTCCACCAATTGTCTTAAGAACCTAGATATGCATTTATTCAATAGATCTATAATCTACTAGATTAATAAAATGTTGGGCATGGTATTAGAGGGAAAAAATCTGAAAATTGATTTTTGAATCATGCAAGAAACCAGGTTCATATAGGGATCACCATATCGAGGTTTGACAATGATTGTATGAGACGCACATTCTTTTTAGGCTACATGACATAAAACACAACTAAATACAGCTAACGTTGAAGTTTTAAATTTAAATTTAAAGGAAAAAAGGGAAAAAAAATGAGGTCAAGTTGTAGCCAAAATTTTGAAGATATTCTATGCTAGATGCAAATATACTTTAAACTTCTAGGGCTCAATGAAAGTAAGATTCAAATAGAATGGAAGACAAGCCAAAAACAGAGATAAAGAACGGTGGCGTTACAGGGGTCAGCAAGATGCTTAAACCAGCAAAGTCTTCATAAGGTTAGCCTCTAACATGTGTCACACAACCCCAAGACATTTCATCAAGAATACTCCACCAAGACGCTGCACCAAGAAGCCCTAAACGCAGAAAAAAGAACGTTGCTCCATTCACCATCCAAGAGAGAAGAAAATGCCTCCACCAAAAATGTGTGTGTAAAATGGACTCCAAGTCTCTTCAATATATAGGCATCTGTGGGGGTGTGTGACACATCTCTTATACATGTGGGATAAATCAGATTGACCTTGCACATGTGGAATAAATTCTAAATACATGTTCTGCTGATCCGATCAAGATGATATTTAGATCGATCTTGCACCTCTTCGAAAGAAGAATCCAATAAAAATATTGGCATCGTCATTTGAGCATCACATCATGGAGTTTGGACCTAGTTGCCCAAAATTAACACTCCCTCTCAACTAGGGAGAACTCCATCCACCAGTTCCATTCAAACATCGTGCGTCATCCTGTCGTAACTTGCTTCGTTGGCTTCTTTTTTTCAAAACAAAAGGTGAGTCACAAAGACATCACTCCCAGCTAACCCGAAGTCAGCTCAGAGCTCCGAAACCTCTATAGGACTCAAAGGAGTCACATACCAACCCGAAGTTGGTTTAACTGACCCAAAGTCAGTTCGAGGTCCGAAACCTCACTAGACTTGATCCCAGAACAAGTGGTTGGACACATGCCATCCTAGGCATAGAGAGTACGTCAATCTCCAATGCATCCATCGGTCTTGCTATGGTGTCTATTCACATTTCCCACCTCATTGGCAAAATGAGAGGTACTTCCCATGAGTTCGAAACTCCATGGGTAGGATGCATACGGGGCATAGATCAGAGAGAGGTAAACCAACTCAATATCATCATGGTGGGGCGGAAGCACACCAACAAGGTTCAGCAAGCCTAGCCCTCTGGTTGCTTATAGCTCCAAGAAGTTATCCCCAAATCCCCCCTGGAGCTCCCAAAGCTCATCATCTAACAGGACCCTCCAAATAGGGTCGTTCCATGATTCCAAGATTCTCACGGAAGGTTAGGAACATGACCTTCCCCAAGGGCTTTGTGAGAATATCCGTGACCTACTCATCAGTTCCTATATGATCGAGCCTTACGACGCCTCGTTGTACCATATCCTAGATAAAATGGTACTAGACATCAACATGCTTGTATCGATCGTGGAACATGGGATTCTCTGACAAATGAATCCCCCTCTGGTTATCACAAAGGATAACGGTGGCATCTAGCACATGCTCGAACAACTCACTGAAGATATTTCGCAACCAAGTGGCTTCACAACAGGCCATACACGCTGCAATGTATTCAGCCTTAGCGGTGCTCAAAGCTACTGACTTCTACTTCCTACTCGAAGCAAACCCAAGTGTGAAGCAACATCCAGATGTGCTCTTGCGATCCACCACACTCCCAGCCCAATCAGCATCAGCATATCCACGAAGCCTCAAACACCCGACAGTGTATCTCAGCCCATGGTCTATTGTGCCCCAGAGATATCTCAAGAGTTTCTAGGCACCAACCCAGTGAATGTTATGAGGATCAACCATGTGTTGACTCAAAGTGTTCACTGCACAACATACATCTGGACAGATGTTCCCTAAGAACATCAGGGCCCCTACGAGTTGACGATACTCAGTAGGATTTGCCAGCATAGGCCCAACAACACTTTCACTCAACTTCTTAAAGTTGAGCTCCATCGGTGTCGACACGGACTTACAGTCTACCATTCCAAATCTTTCCAGCAGCTTCACAATACATTTTCCTTGAGAGAGGAAAATCTCGCCAGGTCTCTGCCAGACCTCCAAGCCTAGGAAGTAATGTATCAATCCTAGGTCCTTCATCTCGAACTCGGAAGCGAGCTCCCTCTTACACTGATGAATGAGAGGGTCAGCACCTGTCAGGAAGAGATCGTCCACATAGAGAACCAGAATGAGAGGCTTTTCTCTATCAATCTTGAAGTAAAGGTTTAGATTAGCATTACTTCGAGTGAGGCCCAGCTTCATCAAGTAGCTATCTATCCTCTCGTACCAAGCCCTGAGGGCTTGCTTCAACTCATAGAGGGCTTTCTTCAACCTGCATGCATGAGAGTCTCTATCTTGGACTTAGAACCCCAGAGGATGCTTCACATACACCTCTTCCTTTATCGAACCATGCAGAAAGGCAGTCTTCACATCCATCTGATGAAGACTCCATCCTTGCATAGCAGCAAGGGTAATAATAGATCATAGGTGCAATCATAATCAATGCCTTCCTAGAGAGAAGTCTCAGGCAACACATCTTGCCTTGTACTTTTTAGCACTCCCATCAGATCCATGCTTGATCTTATAGAGCCATATCGAGTAGACAACAGATTTGTCCTCCGGTCTTGAGACCATATCCCAGACATCATCCTTCATAATGGACTCGTACTCTTTGTGTATAGCATCATCCTAGACTTGATGCTTTACGGCTTCTTCACATTGTACTCATGGCTGCTAGATACCCTTAGTATCTATATGACTTCTTGCTTTCCCGGAATGTTCCCCTTTTGGGCCATATGACTCTCGACATCCTTGAGAGTGTCTCAGAGCCATGAGGGTCTCTTCTTCTTTCTTCCAAAAATGTTATTTTCTCAGGAGCCGTAAAGCTCCTGAGAAAATAAAACTAGCTAGGGCACTGGTAGCTATCTCTGAGAAGAGATGTGGCGGCTACAGGCCTCTGAACTGCGTTACAATGAGGCTTGAGGGCCTATTTATTACTGAGAAACAATGGAGAACCCTAAACATCCCAAAAACCTAACCCTAGGAGATGAAGCGCCGAAACTATGGGCCCCGTTTGGGTAAATTGGTGTTTCAACTTCCCAGGGACGTAACTTTGGCATACTATCTCCGTTTGACGCACATGATACATCATTAGAAAGCTCTATCCGAGGACTACAGCTTTCGGGACGAATTTGATGATCAAATTTGCTGGGCGCTTTGATACCCAAAAAACGTCGTTTAGGGCCTCAAAACGGCTCCGGAAGTTCAGGACCCGAAAAACTGCTAAAAATAGTAAGTTATGCCGAAACTGAAAAACCGAAAGAGACAATGGTGGGGGGCCAAGTGGAATAGGTGGGTGGCCACCAATATCCACCTGGATCATTCCTCCCCCCTTAGGAAGCAATGGTCCCCATTGCGTTAAGTTCCTCCATGAGATGAGGAAATTTCTGCTGAACTTGGTCCCTGGTGAACCACTTTCCTTGGTGTAGGAGTTGGCCAGCTTTGACAACCTGATACAGTTGGATCCTCCGTTGGCGAGTGTTCTTAATTTTCATGTCCATGATACAATCTGTGGTGGCCTGTTCCATGCAGTCTGGGTTTAACTCTGTTGGTGTGAGTTGTTCTGCAATGTCCGAAGTGTCCAGCAGAGGTGGGAAGTAAGGACGAAGGCGATCCACATTGAAGACTGGGTGCAGACCAAGGAATGGTGGAATACTAAGCTCGAAAGCATTGTTCCCTACAGCCTTGGTGATGGTGTACGGCCCGTATCGGAGCGGGTGAAGCTTGCGGTGAGGTCCAGTGAGGCGCTCCTTCCGCAAATGCAGCCATACTTTGTCGCCCACCCGAGTTGTAAGGCACCCACAAAGGTTGATCCTGGCGCTCGCTTGTAACTGTGATTGCTCGTCCAATATATCATGAACCTCGAAGTGATGTGCTTAACGCCGATGAAGCTACTTGCTTTGTCAACGCCGGGATCGACGTGCGCTCGAATCGGCTCGACAAATCGCAAATGGCATGGCTACATCAATGGGACATAGTGGCTGGAATCCCAAGCCCACCCGAAAAGGGCTATGGCCAATTGAACTGTGGAGAGCCCGGTTATAACTATGTTGTACATAGGGGAGGCTCTCGTCCCATGTGCGTGGATGCTTTGAATTGTACATGCGCAGAATGTGTACAATCATTTTGTTGACGACCTCTGTCTGGCCATCTATTTGGGGATGGAAAGCTATGGACTTGGTGAGCTTTGTGTCCAACATTGACCAGAGGCTGGACCAAAATGTGCTGAGGAACCTGCTATCTCGATCTGATATGATAGACTGTGGGATCCCAAAGTGCACCCACACTCGTTCAAAGAAGAGTTTAGCAGTGGCTTCTACTGTGATATTCTTCTTACAGGCCGCCATGATGGCCATCTTCGAGAATCCGTCAACGACCACGAAAACACAGTCATTTCCATTCTTAGTAGAAGGCAGGCCCGACATGTAATCCATGGAGATGGATTCCCACGGTCGACTAGGGGTAGGTAGTGGAGTATATAGGCCTTGCTTCTTGATGGTCGGTTTGGCAATGGCACAAGCAATGCAGGATCTGATGTGCTTCTCGACATCCTTTCGAAGGTTCGGCCAATAGAAATAATTCTGTAGTATTGCTACTGTTTTCTCGACCCCGAAATGCCCAGCGACTCGACTGTAGTGTGCTTCCCATATCATCTTGGCACGCTTGCTTGAAGGAACACAAAGGTGTCCCAGGTGACATAAAAGTGCATCTTGGAGGTGAAAATTTGGAACTTGCGTGCCCCCCAAGAGTGCCTTGTAAGTGTGGCCGACTTCTGGGTCACTCTCATAGAGAAGCGGCCAATCAGAAGTCTCGTGCCCACAAGAGTTGAGCACGGTGGTGAGCGCCACGATCGGTGGTCGGCTGAGGCAGTCCGCAACATTATTGGTGCTACCCTTCTTGTACTTGATGTTCAAATGAAACTGTTGCAGATATGTGGACCACTTCTGATGGCGATCATTCTGCAACTTCCCTTGTGTCTGTATGAACTGCAGGGGCCGGTGGTCCGTGTGGATGATTGTTTCCTTCCCCAAAATGTAATGCTTCCATTGTCGACAGGCTTGCACAATGGAATACATTTCTTTGTCATAGGTGGGATACTTGCGAACTGTCTCAGACAATGTCTCACTGTGATATGCCACTGGATGTCCCTGTTGAGTAAGAACTGCCCCAATAGCATAGTCAGAGGCATCTTTCTCGATCTCAAATGGCTGCTGCAAGTCTGGTAAGGTGAGCACTGGGGCAGAACAGAGGCGATTTTTCAATTCTTTGAACGCCTTCTGTTGAGGTTCCGACCAAAATAATTTTGCTCTCGCTCCTCCTTTGGTGACTTGAATCAAGGGCCAAGTGATATGAGAGAATCCCAACACGAATCTACGGTAGAAATTAGCAAGACCCAGAAAGCTGCGAAGCTCTGTTATAGTAGTTGGGGCTGGCCAATCCCGAATGACTTGGATCTTGGATGGATCCACATGCACCCCCCTTTCATCAATAATGTATCCCAGATATTGAACCCGGGTCATGCCAAACGTGCACTTCTCCAAATTGGCACACAACTTGTGTTGCCGCAGTGTTTGGAGGACTTGTCGGATGTGATGAAGGTGCTCTTTCCAAGTCTTGCTGAAGATCAGAATGTCATCCAAGTACACCACTACGAATGAGTTGGTGAATGGCCGCAAGATGTCGTCCATCATCCTCATGAAGGTTGCGGGAGCATTCGTCAACCCGAAAGGCATGACCAGCTATTCAAAAAGGCCTTCCTTAGCTTTGAAGGCAGTCTTCCACACATCAGAGGGTTCACTTGGTACCTGGTGATACCCAGACTTCAGGTCGATCTTACTGAAATATTTTGCACTCGAGTCAGTCCAAGGTCATCAATCCATGGGATTGGCACTATTCCGAACAAAGGATCTTGCTCCCGCCCGGTAGTCAACACATAGCCTCCAAGTCCCATCCTTCTCTCGTACCAACACGATCGGGCTCCCCACAGGCGATGAACTTGGTCTCGATGTCACCTTTCTGCAATGTACTCGAATCGCTCTCTTGATTTCATCATTTTTGCAATCGCAGCGTCGATAGATCGGTCCATTGGGTAGCTGCCGCACCGGGGTCGTATCAATCGGGTGCTTGACCTGGCAGTGCAGAGGAACCCCTGTGGGTGAGGTGAAGATGTCCCCGTACTCCTCCACGACCTTATCCATTTGTTGTTGTCGCGCAGAGGGGCCCTGTCTGGAGGTCGTGGCCACAGTCTTCTTCTTGCCCTGGGGGCGGATCATCAAGAAAACGAATTTCCTGGTTTGGGAAATGAGCTTACTACATTGTTTTGCAGTAACCAAAGAGATAGTCGTAGGAGGTGGTACCTCTGGTATCCCGTACAACTTATTTCCCAAAGTAATAATAACAGCACGAGGTCGAGACTCATACACAGCATGACGCTTCCACAAGTATGGTTGTCCTAATAATACATCAGAAACATCAATAGGAGCAACGCCACATAATACCTCATCCGTGAAGGGCTTGATGCTATAGGGAAGGCGGCACTGCTGGCTGACGCGGAGATCTCGTCCTTGGTGAAGCCACCCGAGGGTGTATGGATGTGGGTGAGCTGTGGTCGGCAAGCCCAACCGCTTCACGGCGTCTGCTGAAATGAGGTTCTTTTGGCTCCCATTGTCGACAATGAACTGTACAGGGGAGCCCTTTACCCACATCTGGGAGTGGAAGAGACGTTCCTCCTCCTCTGGATCTTCCGGCTCCTCCTTCTGGACCTTTGTAGTGGCAACAGTGGCGTTGGGCTCCGCATCAATAATCTGTTTCCCTTTTTCATTCCCCTTTTCAGGTTCTGATTCGGAGTCGGAGCATGCATCCGACTCAGAAGCCCTCATCTCGGCCACTAGCGACTGCTTGGCCCGACACTCACTTGTGTTGTGAGTGGAGCTCTTATGGAACTCACACCACTTTCCCGTGTCCTTCTTTGGCTTTACCGTGTTGTTCTTTTCTTGTGGCTTTGACGGGTTGTCTTTAGCCGCCATGCTCTGTCCTTTGTTCTGCGGTTTGGAAGCACCTTTTCCTTGCTTTTGATTCGTAGATCCAAAGTCTCGCTTCTTCTGTTTGAATTTCTGCTCAATCTTGGCAGCATACCGGTATGCCGTACCAAGCGAGGAGATGTCGAGGAACTCCATTTCCTCCTGAATGTATCTGTGCAGACAGCTGCGATACTTTAGCACCAAATGTTTCTCTGAATCTTTGATACCCAACTTTGTGCGTAGGGTATGGAATAGATTCGTCAGCTCGTGCACATCTTGATCCCTTTGTTGTCGCAGCGTGGTCCATTGTATGTACTTGTCCTCATAGCTCCCCACGGGATAGTACTGTTCCTTGACGGCGTCTCGGAAAGAATTCCAAGTTGGTACGGCCGAGAACAGAGAGGGTTCTGTCTGGTCCTTGTTCTCACAGTAGGTTTCCCACCAGTCCTTAACATGGGGGTAAGCTTTGAGGAGTGCAAAAATAATCTTCTCCCGGTCTGAAAAGTCATGAACAGAGAAATATCCTTCTAATAGATTCAACCATCTATCTACGGCATCTGCGTCTATTTGACCCTCAAACATGGGAATGTCAAAATTTACTTGTACCTTAAAGGGAGTCGCAACTCCAGAGTGGCTACTGGATGCAGATGCGCCGCCGGTGGGCAGCCGTTGAAGGATCTGAGCAAAGCTATCCATCATTGCGTTCCTTTGTTTTTCGAGGGCCTCCTCGAGCAATATTTTGATAAGATCTCCTGCTCCCTCATCTTTCTTTTCGCCCCCCATGGGCGTCCGTCGAGGTTTGCGAGGCTGATTTTGCAAAGGTTCCACCAGATCAAGCCCTAGCTCCTTATACCCCGACTCGTTGGAGACATGCAAAGAAGGATCGAGAAAAAGCAGACCGCTCTGATACCACTGATCCGGATTTATGCAGGAACGCAACAGAATAAACACATAACCATAAATACAGAGATGCAGCGGAAATAACACTTCATTTCATTAATATCAAAGAACTGAAATTTGCTTACAGACAACGGAAATAAAACTAGCTAGGGTACTGGTAGCTATCTCTGAGAAGAGATGTGGTGGCTACAGACCTCTGAACTGCTTTACAATGAGGCGCGAGGGCCTATTTATTACTGAGAAACAATGGAGAACCCTAAACATCCCAAAAACCTAACCCTAGGAGATGAAGCGCCAAAACTATGGGCCCCGTTTGGGTAAATTGGTGTTTTCAACTTCCCAGGGACGTAACTTTGGCATACTATCTCCATTTGACGCACATGATACATCATTAGAAAGCTCTATCCGAGGACTACAACTTTCGGGACGAATGTGAGCTAGCGCTTTGATACCCAAAAAACGTCGTTTAGGGCCTCAAAATGGCTCCGGAAGTTCAGGACCCGAAAATCTGCTAAAAATAGTAAGTTATGCCGAAACTGAAAAACTGAAAGAGACAATGGTGGGGGGCCAAGTGGAATAGGTGGGTGGCCACCAATATCCACCTGGATCAATATATGGTTGTGGTCTCCCTCTTAATGCTAGCTCCCTTGCAAAATGTGCCATTATCAGTCCTTGGAATCTTGATCTTCTTCTTCAAGAAATATATCCAGATGAGCAGCATATTAGATAAATCAGAATGTATCAACTGCTAGACATCAGATTGTGGTACTTGAGGGAAAAAGAAAGTCCCCCTTTTTATGCTTTCCTGCAACACAACTCTGATATATGCCTTCATGATTATTTTGAATATGGGAATCCCAGACACCAACTCGGAAAGGGCTTTGTAATCATGGGCCTGAATCTTACTCACCCACTGTCAAGGCCATTCAAGAATCATAGCCATATATTGCCATATATCTGTGTCATACATCTTGACAGGTATCATATATTGTCATATCATGGATTATAGTGATGCCATAGTATTATTTATCACAGCCATACAGAACAGAAGATTATCAATATTCATGGTTATATTTTTTCCATATGCCTCTGAAGATATCATAGATCAAGATCATATAGATTCAGCCATATGTCACTGTCCATATCTTCCTACACATCAAGAACAAATAAATTGACTTACTTGCTGAAGATGCACTCCACTTACATCCCTTTGGTCTCTTGTCCTTGATGTACCAGGGAAATCTCACAGAGAATATTTCTACTTCAAACTCTGCCTCATCTGTTCACAAGGTCCTCTGCTGCTTCAGATACACTTGCACAACCAACTCTTCAATCTGCCTTCTATCATGTTCATAGTGTCTTCAACAAACTTTCTGCATACAATAACTCAGCTGCTACTGAGTCACTGATCTTAGGCTCCACTGATCTTCCTTCTAACAGTGGTTTGGTTCTCCAATACTCACTTAGTAGGAAAGATCTTAAACTTCCTTCCTCTTTTCTCTGCATATATCTCACGTTACAACCCTTAATTCCCTAAGCATGTACATGATTAAGCTAGGAGCTCGCTCTTGTTGTTCCGCGGCCTTATGGCCTCTTTATCCAGCGAATACAAGGGTCTCGGCCCTCCTTTAGTGCATAGACATCAACACGGCCCTAACACAGAAATATACCACTATTCTATGTCCACTTCTGAGCCTTCATCTGAGCTTGAAATCAGGGTCTTCAAGATTTGTTATGAAAATTATATGCACACCCTAGATCCTTGATATTCAAACTGTAGAAACTTCATATCATTAAGACTTGTTATTCAAGCAATGCAGTAAAGCAAACTACAATGACCCAGAGAAAACTCAATGCAGTCATTGATTTGATGCAAGGTCCAAGTGCTCCATCTCAAATAGACAAAATTCAACTCCACAACCATGTGGAACATATACACCAACAACCTTTGTGAAGCCATGATTTGCAATTTCAAACAGAAAAATCACATTCAAAGAACGATTTGAATTCAACACCATTTCAGTCCTTTCCAGGGAATTTGCCTGCGCTTCCAGACAATTGTGTAACAAGGAATTCCTTATCATCTGGACAGTCCCTTGCATCTGACCTTGGATCTGAACACTGTCCTTTGTAGCCTAATGATTGTTGGCAAGGAAGTTCACCCACATGTTCTAATGTGGAAAGTAGTGTTGTCTCTCAACCTTTAGGATTCTCAACAAATTCCTCTATAATCAATCCACCTGACGAGCATTCTAGGATTGGAGGGTGTTCAATGCCATATCATCAAAATTATATCATGCCTACCCTCAACTCAGTTCCTCAGCCTGGATATGTTCATGGTTCAACAATTCAGGAAGTAAATTATTGTGTTAATGATGTCCCCACTCATGTTGCTACTGCTACGAAAGAGCAGAGGTCTGCATGTGCCCAACCTCCCTTGGAACTGGTCAATTTGCAACATGCATCAAGCACTAGTCAAGACAGTCTTATGCCAAGATTAATTACAATGCCACTTTTTTTTCTCCTAAAAACCAGCTAGGAGGACAAATTGCGTCAGTGCTACTTTTCCTTATTTGCAGAGCAAAATGTTATGGCTTGTTCTCAGGTTGGGGTGCCTTTTACACCAAGCCTTTCTACTGTTAATCAACGTAGTAAGGATATTCCAGGATTTTCTGTTGTTAATCAATGTGTTACAGTTACAGTCAAAACTCAATGTCACTGTTATCATGTATCATAAGAGTGAAACCATCCACTTCGGATTGTAGTCACACATCGTGTACATCTTATAGCCAAAGGAGCGATGTCATCGTGTCACAAAATGTCAATATCCAAGTCATCCGAATCATTGTAAAAATACAAACCCATACGCTGCAGCTTTCAGTCTGTTGTTTGAGCCCTCCACTCAATATACAGTCAGCAATTCAAGCCTTCTTTGGCTGCGGTCCTCCAAAGTAAAGCACCTCTCTTCCTCGGCCACCTTCCCATCAAACTCAGCACCCTAAAAGGATCTTAAAACATCCGCTGTCTCCTACAGCACTCGGCCTCCACTACAGAAATTCCCACGCTGTCCTAAGGCTCCTTCTAGCTGCGACTAGGCTCCTTCTGGTTGTGGCTAGGCTTCTTCTAGCTACGGCTAGGCTTCTTCCTCCATGCTGAAGGTTAGGGAACCAACCAGCCCCAATAGACCCGAAACAGAGGTCTCCTAACTCGGCCTTCTTCTAGCAGCTCGATCACCTGAAAACAGTCCTTATCTCGCTGCCCTAGATTCTCACCTAGATGGGCTTTGTCTTCTCCTAGCTCTAATAGCATGTTAAATTTTGAAGATGTTCTATGCTAGATGAAAATATACTTTAAACTTCTAGGGATCAATGAAAGTAAGATGCAGATAGAACATACCAATAGATTGATGGAAGACAAGCCAAAAACAGAGATAAAGAATGGTGGAGTTACGGCGGTCAGTAGGATGCTTCAACTAGCAAATTCATAAGGTTAGCTTACCACATGTGTCACACAACCCCAAGAAGTTTCATCAAGAATACTCCACCAAGATGTTGCACCAAGAAGCCCTAAACACAGAACCAAGAACACTGCTCCATTCACCGTCTAAGAGAGAAGAAAATGCCTCCACCAAAAATGTGTGTGTAAAATGGACTCCAGTCTCTCCAATATATAGGCATCTGTGGGGGTGTGTGACACATCTCTTATGCATGTGGGATAAATCAGGCTGACCTTGCACATGTGGAATAAATTCAAAATACATGTTCTGCTCATCTGATCAAGATGATCTTTAGATCAATCTTGCACCTCTTTGAAAGAGGAATCCAATAAAAATATTGGCATAATCATCTAAGCATCACATCATGGAGTTTGGACCTAGTTGCCCAAAATTAACACTAACAGACTCCACTAACGGGTCAAAGTAAGCCGATAAGGGATGTTGACTAGCACAATAGGCATGGGAGGTAGATCTAGTAGAGTGCACTTGCAAATTCAACAACAACCCAAGTCAGTCGACCTCCCTGCAAACAAGGGTTAAGCTCGAGGTGGTAACCTAAGGAGTCTAGAGACATTTGGAAGAGGTGTGTGCACCGTACAAGCTGTATAATGGAGTCAAGGAGTTGGTATTTCTGGTGGTCGACAAGCTAGCCACCAACTAGAGCTTGAGCGCAGGCTACAAACAGGCAGAGGGTGACCAAGGCTCAAGTGGAACCGCCAAATTCTCAGGTGAAAGCAACGTTCACAAGATTGTTAAAGGGTGACGAAGGCACAAGGGAAAGAATAGAAATAGTGGATTGGTCAGTCACTATTACCGAGATAGGTGTGGCAGACTGAGAGACATAATTTCAATAGAGAGCCAACACCAAGTTGGCCAGGGTGTTAACGACAGATAGATAGGGTCTAGCAGGTGGAAATTGACATAGCTACTGTTGGCTTGTGGTCTCACCAGTAAAAGAACAGGAGAAACTGTGCAAAGAAAACGCAGGTTCAAAGAACAGGGAACAACAAAGCTATCGGAGGATCTTGCAAAGACAAGCACCGCGGTCTGATGGGCGGATGGGATGAATAGGATGCTGACATTGATTACTCCTCCCCCAAAGGCATCGCATGCACAGGATAGTGGCGGAGCCACCCACCAAACACTGGCGGCATATGGTCGTTTCCGTCGATATCCGAAGGGAGAAAAGGTGGCCGAAGCCAAATCTCCAGAAGAGGTGACATCAGCCCTCCTTGCGGCCAATCAGAGCGCTTCCGTGGGGGAAAGGAAAAGAGACAGAGGCCCCCGTCCGACCCACTGAAGATTGAAGGGGCCCACCAAGCTCAACAACTGGCGCAGGTACGTTCTAGGGTAAGATAGGTCAAGTAGGGGGTACGAAGGCTAGTACCCCTCTTGCTTGGCACGTGGCCCCCACCTACCTAGCCGCTGTCGGCCAACCACCTGGTGCCACGTGTCCCATTTTCAGCGTCCTTATGATGTCAGCCCTACATGTGTCACCCCACCTCGGTAATCAGTGAAACCCTGTTTCCGTAGCGATTTTTACTCCCAGCTGTGTGAATTTATTGGTTATTTACCGATATTTCACACTGTCAGACGGGTAAAAACTCAGTATTGGTTGCTTTTCACTCTTGCGTCGTTTTCCCTGCTACCTCACTGCTACTTTAGGTATTTGGTCGTGTCCCTTTCATTATTTCCCTTTTACTATTTGTTCAAATTATCATGGAAAAATTGAAATGCTCTGCACCTGAAACCCCTCAAGCTTGCGAGGTTAGGACTGCTCCTGGACCAGGACCCCTCACTGATGCTCACTACCAAATCTGTGACGCGGGATGAGCTCTTCGATTTTTCAGCGAAGGGGGGAATATGTGTTTAGGGTCATCGATGCAGGGCTTTATTACCAAATTGCCCCGACAACCCACCCGTTCCCAGAGTTTATCATCTGGCTTGGGGAGGCCTACATCGAGCGTTAGGACAACTTCCTTTCCGCTCGGGGGGCCAAGATTCTTGAGATTACTCCCCAACTCATTAGAAGGGCCCTATGTTATCCTCCCGCCCAGGATTGTGTCGAGTTCACCGAAGTCACTCTCTCTTGCCATTTCTCGAATCAACCCTTGGAAAAACATAGTGGTTTCCTCGACCTCATCTCTGACTCACGCCGATTAGCTTTCCCTCATACAGATTATATTCCACTGTCATCATTCCGTAGCACCATACAACCTATTTTAGCGGTAATCTCGAGAATGCTGGGGTTTGAAGAGGCCGATATGGTGACTAAGGCGGGTTTAGGGTTTCTATGGCTCATGATGCAGGCTGAGATCCTTTTGGATATCCCCACCTTTTTAGCCTCGGCTATAAAAGCCCAGTTCCAAGATATGTCATCCTTTTGCTCTTTCAAATATTGCTCCCTGGTTTTCTACTTATTCCTATTTGAGCATGCGGATAAGTTTGAAGGTCTAGGCCTGAACAGGTTCTCCAAGAGAAACGTTGAACCCAAATCTATTTTCGAGTGGACTCCGGTAGTTCGCCAGCATCCAAAGAGGAAGGGGTATGCGGAATTCGTTACCGACTTCATGTCCATAGCCTATGCTATCATACACGATAGCTCCCCGCCCCGGATTTTTCCTGAGCAAAAGGAATGGCTCCAGTTCAATGAAACAGATTGCATAGGTGATTGGCACCTATTCGAAGATCACACCGAGATTAGGGTCTATGGTGCTGAAGTACCTCCTTATCACTTGCGAGTGTTCCTGTCCATGAGGATTTTCACCCTCGAGTTCATCCGTCAGGTCTTAAGTGCTGACCAAGCCCACTTCGTGCCTGCGAAAAAGGGATACATCTTCAGGCTCCCAAACTCTGTAGGCCCTTTCACCGTTAATTCAAGGCATGCCCTCTCCACTGTGGAAAGGATGTTGCGGGAGATGAACTTCCCGCGGGGAGATGTCTGGCACTATGATCCTAAAGGGTTCACCACACGCAGGAAGAAGAAGATTAAATCCACAGCATATGCGCATGAACCTAGGCCTCTTATTGAATGGAAATCTAACTTTGATACATGGCCTTTGGATACAAATATGGAGGCCGAATCCCTAGCTACTGAAGGAAAAGGAGACAATGTACTCGGTGAAGCAGAAGGGTTGGAACAGGGAAACCTCGAGGGTAGTCAAGGGATCATGGAGGAGGAAGAGGAAGGACACCCGAGTAAAAGGCAGAGGACTGAAGGGCCTGAGGACCTAGACAGTGAATTTTCCGACGATGAGATCTCCTTGCTCACGGATCAAGGCAAAGATAGGCCAGGCTTCTTACTCTCCTATGATTCTGCCTCCTCCTCAGTACCTTCAGAGCTGTCACAGGTTGTCTCACTGAGTAGAAGTAATGCAAAGGAACAAATCGAAGCCAGAAACAGATCCGCAAGGGAGAAATTGAGAGCTGAAATGTCTCAATTCGTAAACAAACATCACACCAGGCTCTCCTCAGTCCTAGATATGGATAAGGAACAACTCATATTGGCTATCCAGCATTCACCCACTCATCCCTTACCCCCAGGATCCCAGTACAGAGCCCTGGAAATAATTTTGAACTTAGCTTCCATTCCCCTGCCAGATAAGTTAGACCTGCACTAGTGTATCAGGGACATGCGACGGAATGAGGCAGTAAAACATACGGTCACCCTACAGAAGACCAAAAGGAAATTGACTCAAATGAAGGCCACCCAACAAAGGGAAAGAGCTAGTGCTAAAGATGTTGCTGCTCAGTTGGAGAACTGCAGAAAGTTGATAAGAGGGAAGGGAGTTGATGCCAATTCAGCATTGCAATCCCTTCTCACCAAATCAAAGTTGGAGGTACAAGAATTGAGGCAAAAATTGAATATCCCTCGTTCTGAACATATTCAGACCGAGGAACTTGCCCAGGTGGAAAGGGAAAAAACGGTCCTCGCTGATTCCCTCGCTCAAAGGGAGGAAGATTGCTCACAAGGATAAGGAGATCGCAGGACTTAATGAGAGGTTGTCAAAGCTGCAACTTAAGTGGGGTGAACATACATGTGTACTTTTTGTACCAGAAGATCCACAGAGTGCTCTAGAACAGTTAACCAAGGCTCTGGTGGATTTGAGGATGTCAGAAGATGAAACACGCACTACCTGCCGGCTCCTAGACGAGGCCAAGGCTGCATATGTAGAGAATCAGAAGACGGATTCATCCCTACAGAAAGAGGTAGAGAACCTCTGCAAGGAAGTCCAGGGACATGAAAATTCTATCAAAGACTTGAAAGCACAGCTTAGAGGTAATATGTCGTTGGTAGAAGCAAGGAAAATGGTCTGGAGAGAGATCATAACAGAAGTCAAGCAACATTAGGAGCTCCTCGTGCTGACCAACGACAAGAAGAGCACTATTCGAGAGTATAAGGTATAGCTGGAGGCCGGTCACAGGGAAGGAGAAGAGAAGGCAGCAACAACAAAGAGATATGTCAGATATCTCAACGAACTCCTGTCTGAAGAATTGAGCACACAAGGAGTGGTCGACCGCTTCAGGACTATCATGGAGGTCAGTAAGATGATCGAGAAAGAGGAGGCACGCATAAAAGCGTTGGGGTTTTTAGTACTTGTGTTAAAGGGAGTGGAGAGATTCGATCAGGAATGGCGCAAGTTGGTAGAAGATGGCCTCCCGCCATGCTAGGACCAACAATGAAGTGCATTACTTCCCCTAACTGCTTATGATCATAAAATGTCAGAGATCAAGTGCAGGGCAGACATAACTTTAGAGAAGACCTCCCGGTTGAAGGCACATACCTTAGTAACAGCACTACGAAAGGAATTCTTCCTCCTCGCTCAGGTCAAGAGGTTATTTCCTGCCTGCCTAGATTATTCAAAGCTCACCCAACTGCAGTCCATGTTCGAATCCTTCACCACAACACAGCTACCTGGAGCAGTTACCTGGCAAAGGTGCTATGAATATGTGAATCCTCCAGTTTCCTCTACCTCGCAGCGACTTCCACCTCCACCACCTCGTCAGCCTGGCTCCTCCACGTCTTCAGTCAAATCATGCCACTCAGAAGGTTCTGGCACTCCTCATCGTACTCACTAATGGACATCATGATTAGGCCCAAGCGACCTTTGTTTTAATTTTTAGTTTTAAAAGACACTACCTGCATTTTATGTTTTTGTTATAGTCTGTGTCAGAGAAAACTGATTTCGATGTGATACTGTTACTTCGCATCATTTTTTGATTTAGATATGCAACTGCAAGATCAAGAAGGGAATATTTTGCTTAAGAAAATATTTGGCCATGCTGCCCATGTAACAGTTATAAAAGTTCAACTCACAGATGAAGTAAATGTTCTGATTTCTCTGGAAGTTTAGAGTGCATAGTCTGTGAAGCACATTTTGTAATTTTGGATTTGCTCTTAATGTATATCCAGAAGAGCCATTTTGAAGAAATAATATAACGACATTTTGTTGCAAAAAATGGATTCCTACTAGACTCATGAACAGTATGTATGCTTCTTTTGTATTTGGTTTACTACATTGTTCTGTTTTGTCATACTTTCTCTCCTGTTATCATGCGTTCAGAATGCGGGTTGTTAATAGATTGTTTATGAACTTATCTCATATGATACTCATACGATGGTCTATAATGCTACCTTAATTAGGCTCGGTGCATGATTTTTGTTCCAAAATTCTCATCTCAACCACTGTCTTCTTAAGTCTCTGGAGGGTGGATTCTTATACCTTCGTAAGCCTGCCCCACTTTGACTTACCATCCTTATTCTTCGTGGTTTCTATCCCAATTATCTTTAAATTCTGTTCGTTGGTCTCACATCCGGCCCTATTTGCAGCAAATTGAGCTTCATGGCAACCTTAGGCCCATTCTGAGTTATCCTCTTCTCTCACAATCAAAGTTCACAATTATTACTTTGCTCCCCTTGTTATCTAGAACCACTTATCAAAATAATTCCACCAAGTTAATGTCTAGGAGATCCTTTCCAAAGAACATGAAGAAAACCTATATGACCTCCTGCTTTTAAGATGTCCTAGGCACTGGTCTCCTGCAACTCAAGACTGTCTCTAGGAGTGACAATAGCTATCTTGAAGAGTTGTGGGTACAAGATTCAGCCATTGAGTGGAAATTGGACCAACAACCAAGTGTGCTAGATGCATTAAGCGTGGTCGAGGAGAGCACAAAACTAGAGGTAAACCTAGACAAAACAACCACCAAAAAATTGCAAGTAGAGAGAGTCTCAAGCAATTAACAGATCTAGGAAACAAGCTAGCGACAAGTTGGGTTCCTCAAAGACCAAGAAAAACCTTTCAGTTGATTTTCTAAATTGGAGATGGCTACAACTAGTGTACGGCTTGAGGACAGGTTGGAGGTGGTGTGAAAGTTTGGTTTTACAAATCCTACTGCAGAAATTGATGAGAATTCTTCTATTTGTTAATTACTTGAACAAATTATTTACTGTATTCTATGGTAAATACTGAAACCCATACACTATATCCTTCACAAAATTAATCTGTGGAAAATAAATGTGTGGAGACAAGATCTGTGCAAGAATAAATCATAGACACATGACATAGTTATTTTTGGAGCAATGTCCCCAGAAAAACCCAATGCAGGAAATATGGGGAGTTCTCAGCAGTTGGAGCATCAAGGACAGCATGAGGAGGAGTTGGTTGAACCTCCCACCACTAGTGGTTGAGCCGACAGAGAAGTTCATCAGATGTTGAGAGATGCAGAGAAGTTTATTGGAACCCCTAGGACGAACAAAAGACAACGCAGACAAACTGACAGGTACCAAGCATTGGTGCCTAAGGTTGCAGAACCTTCCAGTTTTTAGGAGGCTGCACAACATTAGGTGTGTGTAGATGCAATGGTAAAAGAGTACAACTCTATCATGAAGAATGACATCTGGGAGGTGGTGCCAAGGCCTGAAGACATGTCAGTTGTAGGTTCTAGATGGATCTACAATATCAAGTATGCTATAGATGGCAGTGTGGAAAAGTACAAGGCTAGGTTCATGGCAAAGGGGTATGCACGGAAAGAAGGGATAGATTATGAGGAGACTTTCGCCCCAGTTTCCAGATACACCTCTATCCAGTTAGTTATATCCCTAGCAGATCAAATGGGATGGAAGATTCACCAGATGGACATCAAGAAAACTTTCTTCAACATGGTGATATAGGAAGAAGCGTAAATAGAACAACTAGAGGGCTTCGAGACCCATGAGAGGCGCACTCATGTGTGCAGACTAAAGAAAGCTCTATACAGAATTAAGTAGGCTCCTCGAGCATGGTATGGTCAGATTGACATCTACTTGTAGCAGATGGAATTCGTCAAGTGTGGCGAAGATCCGAACCTTCCCTATTTGATGGTAGAGAGTGAGCCACTCATCCTAGTTTTGTATGTGGATGATCTCTTTTTGAGAGGATCATCAGGGCTCATAGAGGACTAAAAGAGGAAACTGGCAATAGAGTTTGACATTGTTAGTGTCTTGTAATTTACAGTATCACAAGGTGACTGTGTACTTCCTCTTTGCAAATTTTTCATATTGTACATAGATTTCAATATTCAAAAGTCTTTTCCAAAGAAAGATAAAAACAAAAAAAAGAAGAAGAAAAGAGGGTATTGAAAAAAGGAAAAAGAAAGCCCCACACAAAAAATAAATATTTCTGAAAGTGCTGCAAATCAAAATGCCACTACTTTTTAGAAAGGTTTGTTCAATCATACAGCTTAAGCATGATTGTATAATTTTGAATTTTCTGTTGATAGGTTAGAGAATGAGGATTTTCCAAACTATTTAATCTTGGCTTATCAATAGATAGGTAGAAAATGACATTGGTTCAACAGCTTAATCTAACCCAATAGGAGAAATAAGGGATAAGTGATAGGTTAGAAATTCAAAAAGGAAAAAATGATGTCAGGGTCTGCAAGTCTAAATGCACCCTAAAAGGAGAAAAAATGATAGGATTTGTAAGTTGGGTAGGTAGATTTGTTGAGAAAGGAGACATGCAAAGTTAATGCTACAGATATGTAGCCTAAAATCTGCTTGATTATTTTCCTGTAATCAAACTGAAGAGAAATCAAACTGAAGGGTTCAAGTTTTGCTCTGAAGGTCTAAAAAAGGATGATTTTTTATTAAATTTGGGACCTTATGGTATGTTTTTGTTTTTTAAGTCCTCGACCACGTTGCATATCCGTTTTACCCTGCCCCTTTGTTATTTCTCTTATCCTAAGTTTCATTTTTACTCCCTCGACTCTCATACCCCGACTCCACCTCACATCACCTGTCTCGTCGCATCCACGTTAACCATCCCTGCTCACCTGCACATATTATTCTCACCCCCTTTTCGTAATACTGCTCATTGTTGAAGTACCCCTCCGAAATCTGGATGATTTGAACACAAAGGCATTAGAAACTAAAAAAAGTGTTGAAGTCCAGTTGCGTGGGCCCAAATCGCAAGATTCAAAGGACAAGCACCCAAGGGTAAATGTTATAGTCGCCGAAGTACGATATGCGGGACTGGCGGGACCCATATTGCCCTCGCATACACCTCGAATGGTTTAGGCAGCTTTTTAACATTTCTTAACTAAATTTCACTTGTCTGCATGGAGAATCTTGTAATGGGGTCCATCACCCGATCGCAATCGCAAATCGCAAAAGTTAAAGGATGGCCTCAAAGGGTAAATGTTTGTGATATTCCTAATTAGCGACAGCTAATTGGAATATTCGATTTTGTTCAGTTTTGCCGTCTATAGTTTATAAATAAATAAAAAGTGAGTGGAGAGGGTCTAACTCACTTAAGTGGAATAAAACACCCTCCTAGTAGCACAACGTTGTGACTTAAGGGGGAGCCAAGGGGGCCAAGCACCACGTAGAGAAGGAGGCCCATGTACACTCTAGAAGCTACTGCGCAGATGAGGATGAGCACATGGAGGAGAGAGAGGCTACGTTGGGGTTTTGAAGGGAAACCAATGTTATAAAATATGGAGGAGCCTTCTCATTTCATTCATTCTATTTTTGATGATATTGAGCTAGACGTTTTGTCTTCTTGAGCATGCTGGCTGTTTAGCCTGTCTGCAGCACTATTTAGTGCATTGAGTGTCTCCGGTCGGAGATCTCGCCCTTAGCCCCGGGGGACTTTGAGTGCCTGCTCGGGCAAGGTTACTTCTTCAGTATTTTGTGAGAGGTTTTGGTGTTTGGGTTTGTTGCAGAGCTGGGCTTTCATAGAGACTGCGCAGTCACTGGGAGAGAGGACGCAGTCCATTTTGGAGGTGCTCCGGATCAAGATTTCTGCAGGAGATTGAGCCGAGATTTTGAGCAGAGGATCAGCCTTTGCCTATGGGAGGATTTTGGTGGAGTTTGAGGCGGTGTTTCAGTCATTTCCATTTCGCCTCTACGCAGAGCCTTGGAGGCTAGCGTAATTCCCCAAGGGTGTGTTTTCTGGAGGTTTTCGAGGGTCGGCCATTTTTGATATGGTTTCTGGGTTTTGTCGGAATTGGTGAGTAGAGGAGGATTGAAGATTTTCAGCTCATTCCGGCAAGGGAATCAGCCCCTAGACTTCAGTCCATTCCAGTAGTAGCAGCTACACGGCAGTTTTCCAGCAGCTGGGACGCAGTTTAGAGAGCAGCCATTTCCTGTATATTCTGAGAGTATTTCTTCACTTGCCTTGAGCAAGTTTAGGTGCCATCACTCTGATCACCAATTGTACTTCATTGTATTTCTCAGTTTAATAAAATGGCTTAGCATTTCCTCTCTATATTTCTGGATAAGTTGTCGTATATTCTGTCTATGTTATTATATGTCTGCTACACTGTTATTCTTATATATTCTTGAGCATTCTAGTTCTATACCACTTGGTGTGTTTATCTTTCACTCTTAGACAGAGTCTGGAAAGGGCCAAGTAGCCTCCAGATCTCGTCCTCTTTCCAGAGGCGATATATCCAGTAAATGCCCTCCCAGTCTATTTCTGGTTGGAGTTGCTGTGTTTTAGAGATATTCCCGAAACGGGATATTACAGTGGTATCAGAGCATAGTTCTGGCTCAGCTTGTGGTCTATGACATCGGGGAGGAGACCATATATTTGTTATAGAGGCAGGAAGTACAGAGACTGTGAGCGTAGGTTGGAGAACACCTACGGAGAGGGAGACTCTGTTCGGGTGGTGGACATAGAGCATGAGAGAGAGCCTGTGACAAACGTAGAGCAGGAGGAGCCTATATTAGATTCAGACCAGAGAGGGCCGATGGCAGATGACACACAGGCCAAACAGTTTGGGAAGGCACTCCTCAAATCGGTGCAGGATCTAGCTAGATAGATTAAGGTGATGGGTCAGAGATTCACCACTGTAGAGGCTAGACAGCGTGAGACCCCACGAGTTTTCCAGGTAGGAGAGTGATCAGGTACATCCCATCATTTGCTGGAGCTTGGTGCTGCTCAACGTGATACTCCTCAGCCGATGGCTTCACGTGCACCTACCCGCTCTACCATGCCCACTTTCTTGGGAGCAGACACATGGGGCAGGAGCCCAGCAGGAGGCAGAGCCCAGACACATGGGCGAGTATTTTGTAGAGTATCAGGCCTATGGGCAGGAGTTCAGGGATACTCTCTCATTCCGAGATTTTGTTCAACTCCAGCGGGACAGTAGACCTCGCGACCATCATAGAGGGCACCGACATTACCATGATGGAGATTCCCACCGCACATCTAGCAGATTCCATTTGCCTACGTTTGATGGCTCATCAAACAGTTCGACAAAGTCTTGGGTGGAGAAGCTAGACATCTATTTCCAGCTTAACAAGATGTCGGAGACGGAGGCCACCAAGGTGGCGACATTACATTTGGATGGTGAGGCCCAGGACTGGTGGTTCCATGGGATGGTTACACTTGGACACTCTATAGTGACGAAATATGCCGAATTTACCAGGAGGTTGATAGAGCGTTTTGACCGGAGGGATCCGGAACAACATTTTGTTGAGTTGACGAGGCTCAAGCAGACAGGGAGCCCAGAGACATACATTGTAGATTTCTTGAGGGTTTCAGTGATGGTGCCAGATCTATCTGCGGCACGGATGATCTATATGTTTGTGGATGGATTGGCAGAGCCACTTCGAGGTCTAGTCAGATCTACTAGACCAGCTACACTCCAGGATGCTATCAGCAGGACCAGGGACTTACAAGATGCATTGCCCAAGACGCGAACACCTTACCCCCAGAGACAGGGCTTCCAGCCTAAGGGGAAGGATGCGAGGGTTCCTCCTCCAAAGGGGAATCTCGGACAGGCTCAGATAGATGATGATGCCGAGAGGGAGCTAAGGAAGAAGCGGCTATGCTTCACTTGTCAGGAGCCGTGGGCGCCAGGGCATAGGTGTGCTGCGGGCAAAGCACACTTCATTGAGGTCTTCTCCGATGATAGCGAGGAAGAAGATGACGAGGATGACGAGGAGGCAGGAGATAGTCAGACAACCCAGGATCAGTTGCCACCTCCACCTCCAGGTACAGGAGGTGCAGCTTTTGCACCCACAGGAGGGACTCTTGCGGCATTGTGAGGAGTTCCCAAGTATTTGAAGTTGCGCGTACGAGGGACAGTGCATGGCCAGCGAGTATTAGTTTTGGTTGACAGTGGGGTGACCCAAAACTTCATTCATGCACAAATGGTCGAACGGAGAGCTATACCGACCGAGAGATTTGACGGATTTTCAGTTCTGGTCCCGGGAGCCCAGACGATGCAGTGTGCAAGGTATGTTCCAGAGTTGGCAGTGACGATGGGTACCTACACCGTGACCGACCACTTTTTCGTGGTCAACATACCGGATAACAACATGGTACTGGGTGTACAGTGGTTGATTACTCTGGGGAAGGTCACCACAGATTGGGAGGCCTTAGAGATGGAGTGGGATGATAAGAAGACCGGGAAGCACAAGAAGATCCACTGGATGCACACTTACCCACCTCAAACTGTTTCGGCACGCCGGATGGAGGTAGATTTCCGGAAGGGAGACATACAGTGGGCAGTTGAGTTACGGGCATCAGAGGCAAGGACTACTAGTCAGGCAGTTCATCCTGATATACAGGCCATCCTTGACAGATATGAGGCAGTGTTTGGGGATATGCCACCAGGTCGGCCACTAGACCGAGGATTTGAGCACACCATAGAGCCTGAGCAGGGCATTCAGGCGGTGATCACTACCCCCTAGAGGCATCCCAAAGCCTATCGGGATGAAATTGAGTGGGCCATCCAGGAGTTGTTGGCTCTTGGGCACATCAGACCGAGCACGAGTCCGTTCGCTTCTTCAATGATGTTGGTGAAGAAGAAGGACAGCACCTTGCGAATGTGCATTGACTACAGGGCCCTGAACAAGAAGACCCTGAAGAACAGGTATCTGACCTTAATAATCCCAAAGGGGAAATAGCAGCTAATACACGAGAAATATGCCGGGCAAAATACAAAATACAATGCTGGAACCAGATCATGGAACAAGTACACATAGAATGCCAGAAAACTAAGCCATTTTATTAATCGGAGAATACATATAGAGAGGTACAAGATAATCAGAATGAGTGCACCTATCCTTGCCCTAGGCAAGTGCAGACCCTCTCAGAACAAATGATGGCTGCAAATAAGGACAACGTCCTAAATGGTGGCCCGCTACGAAGCCCAATTTCGGAATACTGTGAGCGCGAAGTGCCGAAGACAAAGATAGCCGGTATCAATCATCGACACCTCACCAGCCAAAGCAACGCTCTTGCTGTGGTGACGGTGAGCGGATGAGTGCGGTCACAAGGTCTGGATGAATGGATCGACTCACAGACGCCGGAAAACGCTGTCAAGCCCCTCTCACACAATCCTGCTCACCAGATCAGCGTCCTCCCTGATGGATCTGCGTCCTATATGCTCAGATCTACTGGGTCTGAAGCCTCCAATCCAGATCTGCGTCCTCCTAGATCAGATCTGCTATTATCCCTTCAGATCTATGCTGGATCTGACAATATCTCTTCAGATCTGCAACCTGCAAGGCTGGATCTGATGTTATCTCTTCAGATCTATGCTAGATCTGCCAATATCTCCTCAGATCTGCAATCTCCCAAGCTGGATCTAATGTTAGATCTCCAGATCTGCACCCTACAGAACTAGATCTGCAAATACCCTTTCAGATCTGTAATCTCCAAGTCTGGATCTATCAATGTGCCCTCAGATCTGCGTTTTTCTGTCTCCAAGAACAGCGTCCCCACTCTAAGCCTGATCTGCGTGCTTTCTCCTCCTGGAACAGCGTCCCTCCTTCTCTGATCTGAACTGCGTCCCTCCTGGAACAGCGTCCTCACTCTAAGGCTGAATCTACGTCCTCTTTCCCTGCGGAACGGCGTCTCCTTTCCCGGATGCACGCGGCCACCAAGAAGGCTTCTTCACTCCCCAAACTGCACGGCTTCTTCTTGCTACTTGCCATGGGCGAAAGGTGTTACTGAAGAAAATAATAACACTAGGGCGGGCACTCGAAGTCCCCCCGAAGCTAAGGGTGAAACCAGAAATAACCTTACCAGGGCAGGCACTCGAAGTCCCCCGAGGCTAAGGGTGAGATCTCCGACCGGAGACACTCGGTTGAACTAAACAGTGCTGCAGACCGACTAAACAACCGGCGTGCTGAAGCAGACAGAAGTCTAGCTCTCAATATCAATATCAAATCATGCATGTCCAAATGAGGTGAGAACCCCACCTTTTATAATGCCAAACTCCCTCCAAAACCTTAACTGCGTCCTTACTCTCCTTGGCCTGCGCAGTTAACCTTGGGTCAGCCTGATGCCTCCCCATCATACTCATGTGGACCCCCAAGGCCCCCTCTCTAAGTTATAACGTCAATCAACTAGGAAAAGAACACTTTATTTATAAAGTGAGGTGACTAAAGTGACGTGACCCCTCTTATTTCTCACTTTATTTATTATTTCTAGCTAAAGCGGCAAAATTAAACAAAAATGAAATATTCCAATTAGCAAAGCTAATTGGGAATATTACAGTCTCCCCCGGCAGAACGTTGCTTGTCCTCAAGCAACTGAAGTGATGGATGCTGTAAGATCCTCTCATCCTCCCAAGTGGCATCCTCATCCGGCAAATCCTTCCATCTCACCAAGAATTCTCTGATCCTCCTACTGCGCAGTTGCCTCTCCCTGGTGTCAATAATAGCCTCCGGCTGCAATACCAGATGCCCCTCATCATCTGTAGGCGGTAGCTCCTCGGTGACTCTCACATGCTGGCCCAGTGCCTTCTTCAGACATGATACGTGAAAGATGTTATGAATCCGGCTGCCTTGGGGCAGTTCCAACTCATATGCAACCTGCCCGATCCTGCGTATCACCCTGTATGGTTCATAAAAACGAGGCTTTAGCTTCTCTGCTCCCTTCTGTTTGAGCGAAGACTGTCGGTATGGCTGTAACCGTAGGTAGACAAGGTCCCCTACCTCAAAGTGTCTCTCCACCCGACCCTTATCAGCATACAACTCCTGCTGATTCTGTGCCGTGGCTATGTTGTCCTTGAGAGCCCGGAGGATGTCTTGGCTCTCTTGGATCCATAACTTGGCTCGTGGAGCCCTGCTAACACCAAACATCATGTCCACAAAAGATAGAGAATGGTATCCATACAACGCATAGAAAGGTGTCATACCGATGGACATATGGTGGGTTGTGTTGTAGCAGTACTCGCCCAGATGTAGCCATTTCAGCCATGCTCTCTGCTGCCCACTGACGTAGTTACGCAAGTCGCCTTCTAGCCACTTGTTAACTATCTCTGTCTGCCCGTCCGTCTGGGGATGATAACTGGTGCTCGGTGTCAACTCTGTCCCCACTAGTCGAAAGAGCTCCTGCCAGAATCCGCCCATAAAACGGCTGTCCCTGTCGCTGACAATGGTCTTGGGTAGACCATGCAATCTGAAAACCTCCCGGAAAAACAACTCTGCCACCTGTGCCGCTGTATGATGTGCCGAAATGGCGAAAAAATGAGCATACTTCGTCAGCCTGTCAACCACTACGAATATGCAGTCCTTGCCCTGCACTGTGGGCAACCCTGTGATGAAGTCCATCGAGATACTTTCCCACTTCCCCTCCGGAATGGGAAGAGGCTGCAACAGCCCCGCAGGATGACTCATCTCTCCCTTGTTCCGCTGGCAAACCTCGCACTCCCTTACATGCTGGAGTACGTCCTCCTTGAGGCCCTTCCATGCAAATCTCTCCCGAATGGCCCTGTACATCTTGGTGAACCCTTGATGGCCCGCCAATGGTGAATCATGTGAAGCCTGGAGTATCTTCTCCTTGAGCTGAGACCCCTCAGTCAAGAAGATCCTGTCCCTGTAATAGATGACCTCATCGGCCACCCTGTATCTGCTATCCGCTACCTGCCCATCCAGAACCTCGCATGCAAATCTATCTTTGGAGTACTCAACCAGTAGTCGAGCCTTCCAGTCAGCGTCCAGGCTCATGAGTGACAACGTGGCCGGTCTACGGGAAAGGGCATCGGCTACCACGTTATTCTTCCCCTTGACATACTCTATGTCAAAGTCGTAAGCCTGGATCTTGCTGATCCACTTCTGCTGTCTCTCCTGCAACTGCTTCTGCTCCAGAAAGTACTTCAGGCTGTTATGATCTGTCCTCACCCTGAATCTGCCACCTACCAGGTACTGCCGGAATTTGGCCAATGCATGCATGATGGCCAGCATCTCCTTGTCATATATGGGATATCGCCTCTCGTGCGGAAGGAGCTTCCGGCTCTCGAACGCAATCGGATGACCCTCCTGCATCAAAACTGCTCCAATCCCCTCTCCTGATGCATCGCACTCTAGGACAAAGGGCTGCGTAAAATCTGGCAATGCTAACACGGGACAACTGCTCATCACCTCCTTGAGCTTATCAAAAGCTCGCTGTGCTGTATCCGACCAACCGAATGCCCCCTTCCTCGTCAGCTCCGTGAGGGGTGCAGCAAGCTGTGAGAAGCCCTTGACGAACTTCCTGTAGTAGGTACAGATACCAATAAATCCTCGAAGTTCTGTTACATTCCGTGGCTCTGGCCAGTCTCTGATAGCCCGGATCTTCTCCTCGTGGACTCTCACCCCGTCCACTCCTATGATGTGTCCCAGATACAGCATCTCCGTCAATCCAAACTCACACTTGGAGAGCTTGGCAAAGAACTGCTGCTCCTCCAAAATGTGCAAGACCGTCTCAATGTGCTGGAGGTGCTCCTCCCAAGTCCTGTTGTATATAAGGATATCATCAAAGAAAACCAGCACAAACTTCCTCAGATGATCCCTGAAAATGTGGTTCATACAAGACTGGAAAGTAGCAGGTGCATTGGTCAACCCAAATGGCATGACCAGAAACTCAAAGTGCCCATAATGACACCTGAAAGCGGTCTTGGGAATGTCCTGTTCCCTCACGCGTATCTGGTGGTACCCGGATCTCAAATCAATCTTTGAGAAGAACCGTGCTCCTCTCAACTCATCCATCAGCTCGTCGATCCTGGGAATGGGGTACCTGTTCTTCAGGGTCTTTTTGTTCAGAGCCCTGTAATCGATGCACATGCGTAATGTGCCGTCCTTCTTCTTCACCAGCACTACTGAAGAAGCAAAAGGACTGGTGCTGGGTCGAATGTGCCCAAGGGCCAGCAACTCCTGAATGGCCCACTCTATCTCATCCCGATAGGCCTTGGGATGCCTATACGGTGTGGTAATCACTGCCTGTATTCCCTGCTCCAGCTCGGTCGTGTGCTCAAACCCCCGATCCGGTGGCTGTCCTGGCGGAATGTCTCCAAAAACTACTGCATATCGGTCGAGGATAGTCTGTAGATCAGGGTGCACCGTCCGTCCTGTATCTACTGCCTCCGAAGCCCGCAACTCTACTGCCCACTCTATATCTCCCTTGCGGAATGTTGCCTCCATGCTGTGTGCCGATACTGTCTGGGGTGGATATGTGTTCTGCCCTCGTATCTTCTCATGCTTTCCCGTCTTGGGATCATCCCACTCCATCTCTAAGGCCTTCCAATCCGTTGTGACCTTTCCTAGAGTAATAAGCCACTGAACCCCCAATATCACATTGGTGTCCGGGATGTCCACCACAAAGAAGTGATCGGTCAATGTATAGGTGCCCATCGTCACTGATAGTTCTGGTACATATCGAGCACATGCCATGGTCTGATCTCCTGGTACCAAAACGGAAAACCCATCAAAGCCCTCCGTCGGTATGCCTCTCCGTGCAACCATCTGTGCATCAATGAAGTTGTGGGTGGCCCCACTATCGACTAAGACCGAAACCCGCTGTCCGCGCACTGTCCCCCGTACGCGCAATGTCAGATACTTGGGGACTCCTCGCAATGCTGCTAGAGCTCCCCCAGTAGGTGCGAATGATGCCCCACCTGCATCGGGTGGTGGAGGTGGTAAGGTACTCTGTGCTGCATAACATCCTCCTGCCTCCTCATCATCCTCCTCATCCTCTTCCCCGCTGCTCTCGGATAAGACCTCTATGAAATGTGCCTTCCCTGCCGTACATTTGTGTCCCGGTGCCCACGGCTCCTGGCAAGTGAAGCACAATCGCTTCCTCCTCAGCTCTCTCCTGGCTTCATCCTCAATCTGCCCTCGTCCCTGATTCGCCTTGGGAGGCGGAATCCTCGTGTCCTTACCCTTAGGCTGGAAAGCCTGTCTCTGGGGATAAGGTGGCCAAGTCCTGGGCAAGACATCCTGTAAGTCACGAGCCCTACTGATAGCATCCTGTAGTGTGGCCGGTTTGTTCGACCGGACTAGGCCACGAAGTGGCTCTGACAGCCCCTCCACAAACATATAGACCATCCGAGCTGTCGATAAGTCAGGTACCATCACTGAAACCCTCAAGAAGTCTAAGATGTATGCCTCTGCACTCCCAGTCTGTCTGAGCTTGGTCAGCTCAACAAAATGCTGCTCCGGATCCCTCCTGTCAAAACGCTCCACCACTCTCCTGGTGAACTCAGCATATGTCGTCACTGTGGAATGTTCTAGTGTTGCCATCCCATGAAACCACCAGTCCTGGGCCTCACCCTCTAAATGCAATGTAGCCATCTTAATGGCCTCCATCTCCGACATCTGGTTAAGCTGAAAATAGATGTCCAGCTTCTCCACCCAGGACTTTGCCGTATTCTTTGATGAACCATCAAACATAGGCAAATGGAATTTACTAGCCGCACGGTGGCCATCACGGTGGGATCCACGCCCCTTGTGTTGGTGCTGCTCATGCTCAGGGGGTTTGATGCCGTACCGATACTGGAGATAGCGCTCAAAAGGGAGAGTATCCATGAATGCCTGGCCTAAGCCCTGCCATTCTGTAAAAGCGGCTGCCCATTGAGCTGGACTCACCTCTCTCGGGGCTGTCGACCCCTCGTCCTCTACCAGGAAGGTAGGCATGGTGTGTCGCGTGGGTGCTGGATTGACCCTCTGTGCACCTCCCCGTACTCCTGTCTCTGTGTCTTCTGGTGAGAATGTGGGCATAGTGGATCGCTGAGCTGTCACAATGGGAATAGCATCTGGTATGTGGCGAGACATGTCCGATCCTTCTTCGACCTGAAGAATTCTAGGGGGTCCCCTCTGACTGATCTCTATGGCTGAAAGCCTCTGTGACGTCTCCTGTAGGTGACGGAGGACCGCCTCTTTAAACCTCTCATCATCTGCCATTGGATTACGCTGTTCTGGGCCCTGCTCAGGCTGCTCTGTCTCAGAATCTGTCTCAGGTGGCTCCTGATCAGAATCACTTCCTCCGAAAAGACTCTTCCGATAGGGGTTATCCCCAGGCGTCATAGACTGCTAGCACCACAGGCTGAGCCAGATCTATGCTCTGATACCACTGTAATATCCCCAAAGGGAAATAACCAGTAATACACAGAAATATGCCAGACAGATATAGAAAATATAATGCTGGAACCAGATCATGGAATAAGTACACATAGAATGCCAGAAACTAAGCCATTTTATTAATCTGAAAGTACATAGAGAGGAGTACAAAATATCAGAATGAGTGCACCTATCCTTGCCCTAGGCAAGTGGAGACCCTCTTAGAACAACAATGGCTGCAAATAAGGACAACGTCCTAGCTGGCTGAAGACTGCTCTGAAGACTGAAGCTGGAATGCACTGGAACTATGAGCTGAAGACTAAAAGATAGCTGATATCAATCCTCCAAACCCTCACCAATGAAAACGCTGTCCCTGCTAGTGACAGCGCAGAAACAGATGGAGTGCTAGTCACAGGAACCTCCAGATGAGTGGATCAGCTCCTGAATGCTGGAAAACGTTGTCAAGCCCCTCTCACACAATCCTGCTCACCAGATCAGCGTCCTCCCTGATGGATCTGTGTCCTGTATGCTCAGATCTACTGGATCTGAAGCCTCCAATCCAGATCTGCGTCCTATCCCTCCAGATCTGCGTCCTCCTAGATCAGATCCTGCCAATGTCCGCCCGGATCTGTCTTGGATCGACAATGTCTCTTCTTGGAATCTGGGCACATCGGGGGCCTGGGGTCGATGTTGTCTCTTCGGGGGATCTGAAGCTAGATGCGATGTCTCCTCGGATACGCAATCTCCCCAAGGCGGATCTAATGTTGTGTCTCCGGATCTGCACCCTGCGAACTGAATGCCGCCGATACGCTGGGATGCAGCAATCTCCAAGTATGGATCTGTCAATGTGCCCTCAGACTGCGTTCTTACGTGTCTAGAAACAGGCGTCCCCTCCTTCTCGACCCCCGGTCTGGGCGCACTCCTCCTCCTGGAACAGCGTCCCTCCTTCTCAGATCTGAACTGCGTCCCTCCTGGAACAGCGTCCTCACTCCAAGGCTGAACTGCGTCCTCTTTCCCTCTGGAACAACTTCCCTCCTTTCCAGATCTGCGCAGCCACAAGAAGGCTTCTTCCTCCCCAAACCTGCACCAGAAACTGCTGCTACTTGCCACTGAAACTGAAAGGTGTTACTCAGAAAATAACCTTACTAGGGCAGGCACTCGAAGTCCCCCGAAGCTAAGGGTGAAACTAGAAATAACCTTACCAGGGCAGGCACTCGAAGTCCCCCGAGGCTAAGGGTGAGATCTCCGACCGGAGACACTCGGTTGCACTAAACAATGCTGCAGACCGACTAAACAACCGGCGTGCTGAAGCAGACAGAAGTCTAGCTCTCAATATCAATATAAAATCATGCATGTCCAAATGAGGTGAGAACCCCACCTTTTATAATGCTAAACTCCCTCCAAAACCTTAACTGCGTCCTTCACTCTCCTTGGCCTGCGCAGTTAACCTTGGGTCAGCCTGATGCCTCCCCATCATGCTCATGTGGACCCCCAAGGCCCCTTCTCTAAATTATAACGTCAATCAACTAGGAAAAGAACACTTTATTTATAAAGTGAGGTGACTAAAGGGGAGAGGTGGTGACCCCTCTTGTTTCTGCTTTTATTTATTATTTCTAGCTAAAGCGGCAAAATTAAACAAAAATGAAAATATTCCAATTGGCAAAGCTAATTGAATATTACCTATCGGATCGATGAGTTGATGGATGAAATTTGAAGGCACAGTTCTTCTCGAAAGATTGATTTTGAAATCGAGGAGCCATCGGTTCGCGTGAGGGAACGGGGACATTCCCAAGACCGCTTTCGGTGTCATTATGGGCACTTTGAGTTTTTGGTTGTGCCTTTTGGGCTAACAATGCACTAATACTTTTCATTCTTGCATGAACCATATCTTCCGCAGTCATCTGAGGAAGTTTGTATTGGTCTTCTTCGATGACATACTCATATATAGCAGGACTTGGGGGGAGCATCTCCAGCATATAGAGGCAGTACTACATATCTTGGAAGAGCAACAGTTCTATGCTAAGCTCTCCAAGTGTGAGTTTGGGATGATGGAGATGTTGTATTTGGGTCACATTATTGGAGTGGACGGAGTGAGAGTCCATGAGGAGAAGATTAGGGCCATCAGGGATTGGCCAGAGCCGAGGAACGTGACGGAACTTCGAGGATTCATTGGCATATGCACCTATTACAGGAATTTCGTCAAGAGTTTCTCACAGCTTGCCGCACCCCTTACAGATTTGACGAAGAAGGGGGCATTTAGTTGGTCAGATACAGCGCGACGCGGCAGTAAACTTAAGGGTGATGAGTCGTCTACGGTGCTTGCATTGCGGTTTCTGCGGACGTTGTCTTGGAGTGTGATGCGTTAGGAGAGAGGATCGGCGCAGTATTGATGCAGCGAGGACACCCTATAGCCTTTGAGAGCTGGAAGATCCTTCCGCACGAGAGGTTCAGGGTGAGGACTGATCACAACAGCCTCAGGTTCTTTTTGGAGCAGAAGCAGCTACAGGAGAGGCAGCAGAAGTGGATCAGTAAGATCCAAGCATATGATTTTGACATTGAGTATGTCAAGGGTAAGAATAACGTGGTAGCAGATGCCCTTTCATGTAGACCAGCCACGTTATCTCTTATGAGTTTGGATACAGATTTGAGGACTCGACTTTTAGTGGAGTACTCCAAGGACAAATTTGCATGTGAGGTTCTGGATGGACAGGTGGCGGATGACGGGTACAGGGTGGTCGATGAGATCATCTACTACAGGGACAGGATCTTCTTGAGTGAGGGATCTCAGCTTAAGAAGAAGATACTCCAGGCATCACATGTTTCTCCATTGGCAGGCCATCAAGGGTTTACCAAAACCTACAGGGCCATCAGAGAGAGGTTCTCATGGAAGGGCCTCAAGGAAGACGTGCTCCAGCACATCAGGGAGTGCGATGTTTGTCAGAGGAACAAGGAGGAGATGAGCCATCCCTCAGGATTGTTGCAGCCTCTTCCCATTCCGGAGGGGAAATGGGAAAGCATATCGATGGACTTCATCAGAGGGTTGCCCATGGTGCAGGGCAAGGATTGTATCTTTGTCGTCGTTGATCGGCTGACAAAGTATGCGCACTTTTTCGCCATATCCGCGCATTACACAACAGCACAGGTGGCCGAGCTGTTCTTCAGAGAGGTTTTCAGGTTGCATGGTCTTCCTAAGACCATCATCAGTGACAAGGACAGCCGCTTCATGGGCGGATTTTGGCAGGAGCTTTTCCGGCTAGTGGGGATGGAGTTGACACCGAATACCAGTTATCACCCACAGACGGATGGACAGACGGAGATAGTTAACAAGTGGCTGGAGGGCTAGTTGCGTAACTATTTTAGTGGGCAGCAGCGAGCGTGGCTGAAGTGGTTGCATTTGGGGGAGTACTGCTACAACACGACACATCACATGTCCATTGGTATGTCACCATTTTATGCTTTGTATGGGTATCATTCCTTATCTTTTGTTGATGTGATGTTCGGTGCTAGCAAGGCTCCTAGAGCCAAGATTTGGATCCAAGAGAGTCAGGACATTCTCCGAGCTCTTAAGGATAATATGGCTACAGCACAAAACCAGCGGAAGCTGTATGTCGACAAAGGTCGGGTGGAGAGACAGTTTGAGGTAGGGGACTTGGTCTACCTACGATTAAAGCCATACCGACAGTCGTCACTAAAGCAGAAGGGAGCTGAGAAGCTCAAGCCTCGCTTATACGAACCATACAGTGTGATACGCAGGATTGGGCAGGTTGCGTATGAGTTGGAGCTGCCCCAAGGCAGCAAGATCCACAATGTTTTTCATGTATCATGCATGAAGAAGGCGCTGGGGCAGCAGGTGACAGTGACAGAGGAGCTACCACCCACGGATGATGAGGGCCATTTGGTGTTGCAACTAGAGGCTATTATTGATACCAGGGAGCGGCAGCTACGGAGCAAGATAGTCTGGGAATTCTTGGTGAGGTGGAAGAATTTACCAGATGAGGATGCCACTTGGGAGAGTGAGAAGATTTTGCAGCATCCATCACTTCAGTTGCTTTTGGACAAGCAACATTTTTCCGAGGGAGACTGTAATATTCCTAATTAGCGACAGCTAATTGGAATATTCGATTTTGTTCAGTTTTGCCGTCTATAGTTTATAAATAAATAAAAAGTGAGTGGGGAGGGTCTAACTCACTTAAGTGGAATAAAACACCCTCCTAGTAGCACAACGTTGTGACTTAAGGGGGAGCCAAGGGAGCCAAGCACCACATAGAGAAGGGGGCCCACGTACACTCTAGAAGCTACTGCGCAGATGAGGATGAGCATGTGGAGGAGAGGCTACGTTGGGGTTTTGGAGGGAAACCAACGTTATAAAATATGGAGGAGCCTTCTCATTTCATTCATTCTTTTGTTGATGATATTGAGCTAGACGTTTTGTCTTCTTGAGCACGTTGGATGTTTAGCCTGTCTGCAGCACTGTTTAGTGCATTGAGTGTCTCTGGTCGGAGATCTCGCCCTTAGCCCCGGGGGACTTCGAGTGCCTGCTCGGGCAAGGTTATTTCTTCAGTTTTTTGTGAGAGGTTTTGGTGTTTGGGTTTGTTGCGGAGCTGAGATTTCTTAGAGATTGCGCAGTCACTGGGAGAGAGGACGCAATCCATTTTGGGGGTGCTCCGGATCTGGATTTCTGCAGGAGATTGAGCTGAGATTTTGAGTAGAGGATCAGCCTTTGCCTGTGGGAGGATTTTGGTGGAGTTTGAGGCGGTGTTTTATTCATTTCCATTTAGCCTCTGCGCAGAGCCTTGGAGGCCAGCGTAATTCCCCAAGGGGGTGTTTTCTGGAGGATTTCGGGGGTCGGCCATTTTTTATATGGTTTCTGGGTTTTGTTGGGATTGGTGAGTAGAGGAGGATTGCAGATTTTCAACTCATTCTGGCAAGGGGATCAGCCCCTAGACTTCAGTCCATTCCAGTAGTAGCAGCTACACGGTAGTTTTCCAGCAGCTGGGACGCAGTTCAGAGAGCAGCCCTTTCCTGTATATTCTGAGAGTATTTCTTCACTTGCCTTGAGCAAGTTTAGGTGCCATCACTCTGATCACCTATTGTACTTCATTGTATTTCCTAGTTTAATAAAATTGCTTAGCATTTCCTCTCTATATTTTTGGATGAGTTGCCGTATATTCTGTCTATGTTATTATATGTCTGCTGCATTGTTATTCGTATATATTATTGAGCATTCTAGTTCTATACCACTTGGTGTGTTTATCTTTCACTCTTAGACAGAGTCTGGAACGGGCCAGGTAGCCTCCGGATCTCGTCCTCTTTCCAGAGGCGGTATATCCGGTAAATGCCCTCCCAGTCTATCTCTGGTTGGAGTTTGCCGTGTTTTAGAGATATCCCCGAAACGAGATATTACAGTGGTATCAGAGCATAGTTCTGGCTCAGCCTGTGGTCTTTGACACTGGGGAGGAGACCATATATTTGTTATAGAGGCAGGAAGTACAGAGACCGTGAGCGTAGGTTGGAGAACACCTATGGAGAGGGAGACTGTGTTCGGGTGGTGGACACAGAGCAGGAGAGAGAGCCTGTGACAGACGCAGAGCAGGAGGAGCCTGTATTATATTCAAAGCAGAGAGGGCCGATGGCAGATGACACAGAGGCCAAACAGTTTGGGAAGGCACTCCTCAAATCGGTGCAGGATCTAGCTAGACAGATTGAGGTGATGGGTCAGAGGTTCACCACTGTAGAGGCTAGACAGTGTGAGACCCCACGAGTTTTCCAGGTAGGAGAGGGAACTGGTACATCCCATCATTTGCCGGAGCATGGTGCAGCTCAACGTGATACTCCTCAGCCGATGGCTTCATGTGCACCTACCCACTCTACCATGCCCACTTTCTTGGGAGCAGACATAGGGGCAGGAGCCCAGCAAGAGGCAGAGCCCGGAAACATGGGCGAGTATTTTGCAGAGTATCATGCCTATGGGCAGGAGTTCAGGGATGCTCTCTCATTCTGAGATTTTGTTCAGCTCCAGCGAGACAGTAGACCCCGCGACGATCATAGAGGGCACCGACATTACCATGATGGAGATTCCCACCGCACATCTAGCAGATTCCATTTGCCTATGTTTGATGGCTCATCAAATAGTTCGAAAAAGTCTTGGGTGGAGAAGCTGGACATCGATTTCCAGCTTAACTAGATGTCGGAGACGGAGGCCATCAAGGTGGCGACATTACATTTGGATGGTGAGGCCCAGGACTGGTGGTTCCATGGGATGGTTACACTCGGACACTCTACAGTGATGACATATGCCGAGTTTACCAGGAGGTTGATAGAGCGTTTTGACCGGAGGGATCCGGAACATCATTTTGTTGAGTTGACGAGGCTCAAGCAGACAGGGAGCCCAGAGACATACATTGCAGATTTCTTGAGGGTTTCAGTGATGGTGCCAGATCTATCCGCGGCACGGATGATCTATATGTTTGTGGAGGGATTGGCAGAGCCACTTCGAGGTCTAGTTAGATCTACTAGACCAGCTACACTCCAGGATGCTATCAGCAGGACCAGGGACTTACAGGATGCATTTCCCACGACGCGGACACCTTACCCCTAGAGACAGGGCTTCCAGCCTAAGGGGAAGGATGCGAGGGTTCCTCCTCCAAAGGGGAATCCCGGACGAGCTCAGATAGATGATGATGTCAGGAGGGAGCTGAGGAAGAAGCGGCTGTGCTTCACTTGTCAGGAGTCGTCGGCACCAGGGCATAGGTGTGCTGCGGGCAAAGCACACTTCATTGAGGTCTTCTCCGATGATAGTGGGGAAGAAGATGAGGAGGATGACGAGGAGGCAGGAGATAGTCAGACAGCTCAGGATCAGTTGCCACCTCCACCTCCAGGTACAAGAGGTGCAGCTTTTGCACCCACAAGAGGGACCCTTGCAGCATTGCGAGGAGTTCCCAAGTATTTGACGCTGCGCGTAGGAGGGACAGTGCGTGGCCAGCAAGTATCAGTTTTGGTTGACAGTGGGGCAACCCACAACTTCACTGATGCACAGATGGTCGAGCGGAGAGGTATACTAACCGAGAGCTTTGACGGATTTTCAGTTCTGGTCCCCAGAGCCCAGACGATGTAGTGTGCACGGTATGTTCCAGAGTTGGCAGTGACGATGTGTACCTACACAGTGACCAATCACTTTTTCGTGGTCAACATACCAGATACCAATGTTGTACTGGGTGTACAGTGGTTGATTAGAGATGGAGTGGGATGATAAGAAGACCAGGAAGCACGAGAAGATCCACAGGATGCACACTTACCCACCTCAAACTGTTTCGGCACACCGGATGGAGGCAGATTTCCGGAAGGGAGACATAGATTGGGCGGTTGAGTTATGGGCATCAGAGGCAAGGACTACCGGTCAGGCAGTTCATCCTGATATACAGGCCATCCTTGACAAATATGAGGCAATGTTTGGGGATATACCACCAGGTCGGCCACCAGACCGAGGATTCGAGCACACCATAGAGCTTCAGCAGGGAATTCAGGCGGTGATCACTACCCCCTATAGGCATCCCAAAGCCTATCGGGATGAGATTGAGCGGGCCATCCAGGAGTTGCTGGCTCTTGGGCACATCAGACCGAGCACGAGTCCGTTTGCTTTTTCCGTGGTGTTGGTGAAGAAGAAGGACGACACCTTGCGGATGTGCATTGACTACAGGGCCCTGAACAAGAAGACCCTGAAGAATAGGTATCCTATACCCAGGATCGATGAGTTGATGGATGTGTTGAGAGGAGACAAGTTCTTCTTGAAGATTGATTTGAGATCATAGTACCATCAGATTCGCGTGAGGGAACAGGACATTCCCAAGACCGCCTTCAGGTGTCATTATGGGCACTTTGAGTTTTTGGTTATGCCTTTTGGGCTAACCAATGCACCAGCTACTTTTCATTCTTGCATGAACCATATCTTCCGCAGTCATCTGAGGAAGTTTGTATTGGTCTTCTTCGATGACATACTCATATATAGCAGGACTTGGGGGGAGCATCTCCAGCATATAGAGGCAGTACTACATATCTTGGAAGAGCAACAGTTCTATGCTAAGCTCTCCAAGTGTGAGTTTGGGATGATGGAGATGTTGTATTTGGGTCACATTATTGGAGTGGACGGAGTGAGAGTCCATGAGGAGAAGATTAGGGCCATCAGGGATTGGCCAGAGCCGAGGAACGTGACGGAACTTCGAGGATTCATTGGCATATGCACCTATTACAGGAATTTCGTCAAGAGTTTCTCACAGCTTGCCGCACCCCTTACAGATTTGACGAAGAAGGGGGCATTTAGTTGGTCAGATACAGCGCAGCGAGCCTTTGATAGGCTCAAGGAGGTGATGAGTAGCTGCCCAGTGCTTGCATTGCCGGATTTTACGCAGCCATTTGTCTTGGAGTGTGATGCGTCAGGAGAGGGGATCAACACAGTATTGATGCAGGGGGGATACTCTATAGCCTTTGAGAGCCGGAAGCTCCTTCCGCATGAGAGGTTGTATTCTATATACGACAGAGATGTTGGTCATCATGCATGCCTTGGCCAAATTCCGGCAGTATTTGGTAGGGAACAGATTCAGGGTGAGGACTGATCACAACAGCCTCAGGTTCTTTCTGGAGCAGAAGCAGCTACAGGAGAGGCAACAGAAGTGGATCAGTAAGATCCAAGCATACGACTTTGACATTGAGTATGTCAAGGGTAAGAATAACGTGGTAGCAGATGCCCTTTCACATAGACCAGCCACGTTATCTCTTATGAGCTTAGATACAGATTGGAGGGCTCGACTTTTAGTGGAGTACTCCAAGGATAGATTTGCATGTGAGGTGCTGGATGGACAGGTGGTGGACGACAGATACAGGGTGGTTGATAAGATCATCTACTATAGGGACAGGATCTTCTTGAATGAGGGATCTCAACTTAAGAAGAAGATACTCCAGGCATCACATGATTCTCCATTGGCAGGCCATCAGGGGTTTACCAAAACCTACAGGGCCATTAGAGAGAGGTTCTCTTGGAAGGGCCTCAAGGAGGACGTACTCCAGCACATCAGGGAGTGCGATGTTTGTCAGAGGAACAAGGGGGAGTTGAGCCATCTTGTAGGATTGTTGCAGCCTCTTCCCATTCCGGAAGGGAAATGGGAGAGCATATCGATGGACTTCATCACAGGATTGCCCATGGTGCAGGGCAAGGATTGTATCTTTGTCGTCGTTGATCGACTGACAAAGTATGCTCACTTTTTCGCCATATCCGCGCATTACATAGCAGCATAGGTGGCCGAGCTGTTCTTCAGAGAGGTTTTCTTGCATGGTCTTCCTAAGACCATCATCAGTGACAGGGACAGCTGCTTCATGGGCGGATTTTGGCAGGAGCTTTTCCGGCTGGTGGGGATGGAGTTGACACCAAGTACCAATTATCACCCCCAGACAGATGGATAGACAGAGATAGTTAACAAGTGGCTGGAGGGCTACTTGCGTAACTATGTCAGTGGGCAGCAGCGAGCATGGCTGAGGTGGTTGCATTTGGGGGAGTACTGCTACAACACGACACATCACATGTCCATTGGTATGTCACCGTTTTATGCTTTGTATGGGTATCATTCCTTATCTTTTGCTGATGTGATGTTCGGTGCTAGCAAGGCTCCTAGAGCCAAGATTTGGATCCAAGAGAGTCAGGACATTCTCCGAGCTCTCAAGGATAATATGGCTACAGCACAAAACCAGTAGAAGCTGTATGGCGACAGAGATCGGGTGGAGAGACAGTTTGAGGTAGGGGACTTGGTCTACCTCCGATGACAGCCATACTGACAGTCGTCACTGAAGCAGAAGGGAGCTGAGAAGCTCAAGCCTCGCTTTTACGGACCATACAGGGTGATACGCAGGATTGGGCAGGTTGCGTATGAGTTGGAGCTGCCCCAAGGCAGCAAGATCCACAATGTTTTTCATGTATCATGCCTGAAGAAGGCGCTGGGGCAGCAGGTGACAGTGACAAAGGAGCTACCACCCACGGTTGATGAGGGGCATTTGGTGTTGCAACCAGAGGCTATTATTGATACCAGGGAGAGGCCGGTACGGAGCAGGATAGTCCGGGAATTCTTGGTGAGGTGGAAGAATTTACTAGATGAGGATGCCACTTGGGAGAGTGAGAAGATTTTGCAGCATCCATCACTTCAGTTGCTTGAGGACAAGCAACTTTTTTCTAGGGGAGACTGTAATATGCCTAATTAGCGACAGCTAATTTGAATATTCGATTTTGTTCAGTTTTGTCGTCTATAGTTTATAAATAAATAAAAAGTGAGTGGAGAGGGTCTAACTCACTTAAGTGGAATAAAACACCCTCCTAGTAGCACAAAGTTGTGACTTAAGGGGGAGCCAAGGGGGCCAAGCACCACGTAGAGAAGGGGGCCCACGTACACTCTAGAAGCTACTGCGCAGATGAGGATGAGCACGTGGAGAAGAGAGGCTACGTTGGGGTTTTGGAGGGAAACCAACGTTATAAAAGATGGAGGAGCCTTCTCATTTCATTCATTCTGTTGTTGATGATATTGAGCTAGACATTTTGTCTTCTTGAGCACGCTGGCTGTTTAGCCTATCTGCAGCACTGTTTAGTGCATTGAGTGTCTCCGGTCGGAGATCTCGCCCTTAGCCCCGGGGGACTTCGAGTGCCTGATTGGGCAAGGTTATTTCTTCAGTATTTTGTGAGAGGTTTTGGTGTTTGGGTTTGTTGCGGAGCTGGGCTTTCATAGAGACTGCGGAGTCACTGGGAGAGAGGACGCAGTCCATTTTGGAGGTGCTCTGGATCGGGATTTCTGCAGGAGATTGAGCCGAGATTTTGAGCAGAGGATCAGTCTTTGCCTGTGGGAGGATTTTGGTGGAGTTTGAGGCGGTGTTTCAGTCATTTCGATTTAGCCTTTGCACAGAGCCTTGGAGATCAGCGTAATTCCCCAAGGGGGTGTTTTCTGGAGGTTTTCGGGGGTTGGCCATTTTTGATATGGTTTCTGCGTTTTTTCGGGATTGGTGAGTAGAGGAGGATTGCAGATTTTCAGCTCATTCCGGCAAGGGGATCAGCCCCTAGACTTCAGTCCATTCCAGTAGTAGCAGCTACACGGTAGTTTTCCAGCAGCTGGGACGCAGTTCAGAGAGCAGCCATTTCCTGTGTATTCTGAGAGTATTTCTTCACTTGCCTTGAGCAAGTTTAGGTGCCATCACTCTGATCACCTATTGTACTTCATTGTATTTCCTAGTTTAATAAAATGGCTTAGCATTTCCTCTCTATATTTCTGGATGAGTTGCCGTATATTTTGTCTATGTTATTATATGTCTGCTGCACTATTATTCTTATATATTCTTGAGCATTCTAGTTCTATTCCACTTGGTGTGTTTATCTTTCACTCTTAGACAGAGTCTGGAAAGGGCCAGGTAGCCTCTGGATCTCATCCTCTTTCTAGAGGCAGTATATCCGGTAAATGCCCTCCCAGTCTATCTCTGGTTGGAGTTTGCCGTGTTTGAGAGATATCCCCAAAACGGGATATTACAATGTTAAAGTCAACGAAGTGCGATATGCGACACCGATGGGACCTGAGCGCAAATTGTAAATCTTAAAAGATAAGTTGCAAAGGTTAAATGTTAAAACCGCGAAATGAGATGTACGATGTCCGGTGGGACCCGATCGAAATCGCAAATCGCAAAATTTAAAGGACAACCAAGGGAGGTAAGTTTTATAATCGCCGAAATGCGATGTGCGATGCGGTGGGACTTGATCACACAGCGCACATCACAAGTTCCAAAAGATAAAGCACGCAAGATCATAACAAAAACTCCGAAGTGCGATTTACAAAGCTGGTGGGACCCAAGTGCATATCACAAATCGCAAATTTTGAAGTTTACATCTCGCGGCACATAATAAAATCTGCGACCTGCGGGCTGTGGGCGGACCCACCTGTACCTTGCCACGTCATTCCCGAATATCGCAAATCGCAGAATTAAATATTTACATCCCGTGGCACTTAATAAAATTTGAGGCCCGCGAGCTGCGGGCAGACCCACCTGTACCTTGCCATGTCATTCCCGCATATCGCAAATCGCAGAATTAAAGATTTACATCCCGTGGTACATAATAAAATCTGCGATCTACGGGCTACGGGCAGACCCACTTTCCTTGCCATGTCATGTCTGTGCTAAACCTCCCGCAACTCCCTGCCATATCTGCCCACCTCTGCGCATCGTATGCTCACAACGCCTTGCGGCCTCCCCACATCCGCCGAAGGTTAACAAAGGAGGGGGGTCTGAAATGGGCGATATCTCATACCACCTTTTCGGCTACATGTCGCGCTCATTGCTATTCCGCACCCCCATCTCCAATACTTTTTACTGCTCTCACCCCCTCCGAAAAACCCTTGTGCCACCCACCAAACCGCTGCGCCTTTGACCGTTGCCTGTACCATTCGCACCATGTTTTCTCTCGCCTATCCGCTTCACTCAAATCACATCCCCTCCCGTTAAAGAAAGTCGTTGCACCATAAAGAGTCGGTCCGTTATCCAACAGACCCGTGCCACCTCCACACCACCACACCACTGTTTTAAAGCCAAATTCCGGCATAACTACAGAGTTTACTCTGTCAGTTATTGTCAAACTGCCGCAGGATTTGAATTTGCAGGTATTATTGGAGAAAGTGCGAATTGTGCAAACCGTTGCCGAAGAGCCATTTGTCCATCAAAGAAAAGTTGTCAGTACTTTGCGAACCGGATTACAGGGCTCCTTTAGACTGTTTAATCCCAGTCACTATCCCCTTCTGTCATATCCCTTCCCTAGTGCTGATCCATAACCATTTCCCTTTCTCGATTCCCCCCTCTGTCATCCCATTCTCCATTGCAGGTTGTGAAAGAAGAATCATTGAAGAGATGTCTCCAAAGCTAGGTCAACAACATTTTAATCCTATGGTCTACCCACAAGTGGACTTGGATCACTAGGCACTAGCAGACAGAGACTATAAAATCCATGAGATAGAGTCAGACTCCGATTATTTCAATGTCTATTGCTGGCTTGAGGACAAATTTCTCAAAGGAGTCGATGACATTAGCCTATGGGAGACCCAGCTACCTCTTTACGTCTTTCCAAAAACCCATAGTTTCCCAGAGTTCATCAGGAAGTGCCAAATCTATTATGACATTAATCAGAGGACCATAGTCACCCCAACAGGAGAAATCATGTTCACCATCAATGCCCAATCCATCCAGTGAATGATGCGGGCCCCTACTCCTGAACAAGCGGTCCCTTTCTCGTATGAAGCCCTCAGAGAATGTTATAAGAAGCTTGACCTTGCCAGCAGAGCCAAAACTTTGCAACTTTCCACGGCTCCTGATACCCCAAGGCATACAAAGAACCCTCCTTATCCCTCATCTATCTTTTCTGATAGGACCAAGCACATTGTGTCTGTTTTATCTTATTTATTGGGTTATCACACTGATCAGTGGGTAAATGAAGTTGTGATAGGTTTTTTGTCCACTCTTTCCCCAAATACTAAACCCATAGTCATGTTCAACTATGCTCAGATTCTTGCAGAGGCCATTCATGAACAATTTTTAAGTTTTTAAAGTTTAATACAGAGGAGGTTTTCAAATATTCATCTGTGTTGTTATATATGTTTGTCCATTTCCAGTCCAGAAGGTTTCAATTTCAGATGACCAAGGTAAATGAAGATGATGAGCCTCAATCTGTCATTTTCTTGACCACCCTGCTATTAAAAGATCAGAAGGATTATACATACAAGGATTTTGTAGATTTGTTTGTGCTCCCAGCCATCAGCACACTCAGCAATGCAGCAGAGCCCAAGGTAAATGAAGAAATCAGGAAAACCATGCAGCTAACAGAGCAAGTGAAGACAACATATTTGTATTCATACCAAAATTACAAAGAGATTCGAGTCTATGGAAATGAGCTATCCCCTTACAAATTTCCAAAGTTCCTCTCCATGACGGTCTTTGCACTACAATACATAAGGAAAATGATACATGCAAATGAGCTCCACTTTGTTTCTGCAAAGAAGGAGGTTCAGTTCAAGATCAAGACACAAATTGGACCTTTTATCTATAATAGTAGAGCAACAAGAGAGGAGGCAGAAAAGATACTGAAAGAGATGGGCTTCAGCCACAGTTTCACTTAGTCTTATGACCCTGCAGGGATTATCTCCAGGAAAAGGGTGGAAAACAGATCCACACCCTATGTTCATACACAGAGACCTTCAATTGAGCAATATGCCAATAAAACAGAATGGGTGCCCAACACCCTCCAAGAAGAGGAAGAACAAGTGTTCTCCAATCTAGGCGTCCAAACCCCAACACCACAAGAAAGGAAGAATGTAGAAGGAAAAGAAGACAAGGGGAAAGAGTAAGAGAAAGAGGTAGGGAGCAAAAGGCCAAGAGAGGATTAGTCACCTTCGTTGACTGATACCTCTAGTAAAGAATTCAAACTAAGATATAGGAAGAGGGCTCGAGTTCATATGGATATTGATCAAAAAGGAGAATCAGGGCATCAAACTGTAGTTCATATTGCAGATACCCTGGGCCATCTCCAGTGGGTGGTCAAACAATGGCCTCCCCTACATCTACAACCATAATTTCTCTGCAGCAGCAGGCCTTGCAAACATCTACCTCTAAACTTGCCATAGAAGGCCAAGAAAAATCAGTTTATGACACATTCAAGGAAATAAAATTGAGAAACGAGGTGCTGAAGACTAACACTTACAATAAATTCTGGAAGCAGACCCCAAGCTCACAAAGAAAGCTACTGTATGCTTTTGACATTGAGAAGGGAAGGATGCAAATGGAATTTCTAGAAGCCTTGGTCCCACGACCCCAAGGAGCAGGAGATTCAAGAAGGCATCATTCGAATTTAATGCCAAGGACATCCATCCGATTGACCAGATGCAATTACACAAGCATACCGGAGAGATGGTGGCCTCCACCTTGAAAATTACTGCTATGATCTTGTCAAAGCTATAGGTATCCTTATCCAATGCTCAATCACAACTCAGGATAGAAAAGATATCTACGATGGCTAAAGACTAGAAAAGATATCTACCATGGCTAAAGACTCAAGAATCAAGTCTTTAGAAGATTTAATAGTGAATCTGGGTCATGACCCAACCAATGTTCAAGCTGTGGAGGAGGTTTCGAAGAAGAATAATGCTGACATCGCAGCCCTCAGGAAACAACTCAAGATGCCAGCAACAGAAGACCCCTTGGCCAAAGGCATTGAGGAAGATGAGTCACAGAAGGCAGAGCTATTGAAATTAGTTGTGGAACAGTCTGCCCAAATCAAACAGATGGAAAACGAGATGGAGAAGCTACTGAAGGAAAAAGAAGAAGCAGCTCGAGTGGCACTCATTCCACTGGAAGTTGTTCCCATTTCAACAATTCCATCAGTTGTTCCCACAACTGCTGGAGCATCTAGTGGGACAGACCAGTTGTCAAAGGCCATGGAAAGTATGACCCTACAGTCACAAGAGATCCAAAAATTGGAAGTACAGATTGGCATCCTGAAAGATCAAAAGGCTAGGTCTGAAATTGGCCATGAGATAGCCAAAAAGCAGATTGAGAGATTGGAGAAGGCAGAGAAGGAATTTTCAAACAACAACATTTTGGGCCAAATGAAGTTGATAATTTGGGGCAGTATCATAGAGTCAGTGGATGAAATTTGGCACTCCATCCACATCATTTTTGAACAGAAAGAGTTGGTGGACAAATGTGCAGTGGCCATTGAAAAAGCAAATCAGGAATTAGGAAACATGCCAATCACAGGCCCTAAAATCATAAAATACCTGAACTCCAAAACCAGCTATGAGCTTGAAGAGCTGGATGTACAAGATAGAACAACAACCATGTCAGAAGTGAAAAAGGTCCTCACTAAGAGAAACAGCCAAGGATACCACCAAATTCACCAACATCAAAGGAAAGGTGACCGAGAAATTTGTCTGGGATCTCTTAAAAAATGACATCTTTATTCAACATGAGCTGAAGCATGTTTTCCTCACCAGGCCCACTTTCAGCAAATACACAAAGGTGGATGAAGTGTACGGACAGGTCATCAGCACGAGAATTCCCAGCAAAAAGGAGTGGAACAAGTTGTGTATGTACCAAGATTGAAAAAACATGATGGACACCTCAGCAAAACCACTGATTGATTAGAAATGCCAGCATTGCATCATCTTTAATGATGCAGCAGAGGCGGCCCCAAAAAAAGAGCCAGATGTCAAAGCCACCCATCATTGCCTCTTTGCAACCATATCAGCCACCTCCAAGCCACTTTTTGGATTCACGAAGAGCCGCCTAAGTTTTGTATTCATGAAGAGCTACTAAAATTAAATCTACAGACAGTGTTTTGTCAAAGATTTTCTTTGTTCGAGCCGTGCATGACCACACTTGTCTAATTTCAGTTTGTTTGTAATTAATGAAGTTTTCCAAAGTAGATTAGGGAAACCAACTCAAGTTTTAGTTAAATACTGTTTGAATTTCCATTATGAATGGTTGGATATTGTTAGCCCCTGCATTGTAAGAACTACAATATTGGAGCACTGTAATTTTGGAGCTGGACATCAATAATCAAAGACCGTTTAAAGGATTCTTGAGCTGTGTTAAAATGGTGATGTGCTACTACTCTGTTTTAGATGTTTCCGTTGTTTTCCCTGCTGTGCAACTATTCATCTAATTGTAAATCAGAAATCTGTTTTAGATGTTTCCGTTGTTTTCCCTGCTGTGCAACTATTCATCTAATTGTAAATCAGAAATTTTAGATTAAGATTTGTTGTCAGAGCACCTTAATTCTATCTGCATTTACAATCTTAATGTTTTCTGCTGAAGTACGATTAAAGAATTCTTAACTGCTCTTTAGTCACTACTGAACCTCACCATTTCTTTCACCTCATAATTCATACAGCTCTAAAGATCTATTTAGCACAGTTAGCTTGCCCTGTGATGCTCTTGACTCCATATCCCAATGGAATAGTCCCTGCAGACCTGCTCATCCAACCAACCCAATCAATCAAAACAAACAACCTTCCTAATTTCTATAACTAGCCTAAAATTAACACTCATAATTATCATGTTAAATCAAAAAAACAGAGAGAGCCCTCTCTGAGTCTAGGAAGGCTAGGTCCTGGACTTCAAAGTGGTTTGATGCTATCCTTTGTTGTTTGTTCTTGCCAATATTACAAATTACGGAGTGATAACAAACATGAAGGATTTGGGGTTGATTCACTATTTCCTAGGATTGAAGTATGGTAGAAGGATGGGGATATCTTCCTTGGGAAAGGAAGATATACTACAAATATTTTGAAGAGGTTCAAAATGTAGGATTGTAGACCCATGTCTACGCCCATGATCACCAACTTGAAGAAGATAGATGCATCAGATGACAAGGATGTCAACCCCACCTTCTATAGATAGCTTATTGAATCTCTCATGTATCTAATCGAAGATATGCTACATATATTCTGAAGAGGTTCAGAATGCAGGATTGTAGACCCATGTCTATGCCCATGATCACCAACTTGAAGAAGATAGATGCATCAGATGACAAGGATGTCGACCCCACCTTGTATAGACAACTTATTGGATCTCTCATGTATCTATTCAATACTAGGCCAGATATTTTCTTCGCATTCAATACCCTTAGTCAGTTCATGGTAGAGCTGAAGAGGGTACATTGGTGTAATATTCCTAATTAGCAGTGGCTAATTGAAATATTCGATTTTGCTCAATTTTGCCTTCTATAGTTTATTAATAAATAAAAAGGTGAGTGGAGAGGGTCTAACTCACTTAGTAGAATAAAACACACTCCCTAGTAGCACAAAGTTGTGACTTAAAAGGAGCAAAGGGGGGCCAAGCACCATGTAGAGAGGGGGCCCACGTATGCTCTAGAAGAGACTGCGCAGATGAGGATGAGGACGTGGCAAGAGGGAGGCTACGTTGAGGAGATAGGCCTTAGGGTTTTGGAGGAAGGCCAACGTTATAAAAGAGGGAGGAGCCTCCTCATTTCATTCATTCATGGTTGATGATATTGAGCTGGTCGTTTTGACTTCTTGAGCACGCTGGCTGTTTAGCTTGTCTGCAGCACTGTTTAGTGCGTTGAGTGTCTCCGGTCGGAGATCTCGCCCTTAGCCCCGGGGGACTTCGAGTGCCTACTCGGGCAAGGTATTTCCTTTAGCATTTTGCAGGAGGTTTTGGTGTTTGGTTTTTCTGCGGAGCTGGGCATTCATAGAGACTGCGCAGTCATTGAGAGGGAGGACGCAATCCATCTAGGAGGAGCTCCGGTTTGGGATTTTTGCAGGGGTTTGTGCCAGGAGATTTGAGTAGAGGATCAGCCTTTACCTTTGGGAGGATTTTGGTGGAGTTTGAGGCGGTATTTCATTCATTCCTATTCAGCCTCTGTGCAGAGCCTTGGAGGGCAGCGTAATTCCCCAAGGGGGTGTTTTTCGGGGGTCGGCCATTTCTGATATGGTTTCTGGGTTTTGCCGAGATTGGTGAGTAGAGGAGGATTCTATATTTTCAGCTCATTCCGGCAAGGGGAACAGCCCCTAGTCTTCAGTTCAGTTCAGCAGTAGCAGCTACACGGCAGTTTTCCAGCAGTTGGGACGCAGTTCAGAGAGAAGCCATTTCCTGTGTATTCTGAGAGTATTTCTTCACTTGCCTTGAGCAAGTTTAGGTTCCATCACTCTGATCACCTATTGTACTTCATTATATTTCTCAGTTTAATAAAATGGCTTAGCATTCTCTCTCTATATTTCTGGATGATTTGTCGTACATTCTTTCTATGCTATTGTATGTCTGCTGCACTGTTATCTTTATGTATTTTTGGGCATTCTAGTTCTATACCACTTGGTGTGTTTATCTCATACTCTTAGACAGAGTCTGGAAAGGGCCAGGTAGCTTCTAGATTTCGTCCTCTTTTCAGAGGCAGCATATTTGGTAAATGCCCTCCCAGTCCATCTCTGGTTGGAGTTTGCTGTGTTTTAGAGATATCCCCGAAACGGGATATTACAGTGGTATCAGAGCATAGTTCTGGCTCAGCCTGTGGAGCTATTTGTCTATGACACCGGGGAAGAGGCCATATATTTGCTACAGAGGTAGGAAGTACGGAGATCATGAACGTAGGTTGGAGAACACCTACGGAGAGGGAGACTGTGTTCTAGTGGTGGATACAGAGCAGGAGGAGCTTGTGACAGACGCAGAGCAGGAGGAGCCTGTGTTAGATTCAGAGCAGAGAGAGCCGATGGCAGATGACACTGAGGCCAAACAGTTTGGGGAGGCACTCCTCAAATCGGTGCAGGATTTAGCGAGGCAGATTGAGGTGATGGGTCAGAGGTTCACCGCTGTAGAGGCTAGACAACGTCAGACCCCACAGGTATTCCAGGTAGATGAGGGATCAGGTACATCCCACCATTTGTCAGAGCATGGTGCTGCTCAGCGTGATACTACTCAGCCGATGGCTTCATGTGCACCTACACGCTCTACCATGCCCACTTTCTTGGGAGCAGACACAGGGGCAGGAGCCAGCAGGAGGCAGAGCCCGGATACATGGGCGAATATTTTGTAGAGTATCAGGCCTATGGGCAGGATTTCAGGGATGCTCTCTCGTTTCGAGATTTTGTTCAGCTCCAGCGGGACAGTAGACCCCGCGACCATCATAGAGAGCACCGACATTATCATGATGGAGATACCCACTGCACATCTAGCAGATTCCATTTGCCCACGTTTGATGGCTCATCAAACAGTTCGGAAAAGTCTTAGGTGGAGAAGCTGGACATCTATTTCCATCTTAACCAGATGTCGAAGATGGAGGCCATCAAAGTGGCGACATTACATTTGGACGGTGAGGCCCAGGACTGGTGGTTCCATGGGATGGTTACACTCGGACACTCTATAGTGACGACATATGCCGAGTTTACCAGGAGGTTGATGGAGCGATTTGACCGAAGGGATCCAGAACAACACTTTGTTGAGCTGACGAGGCTCAAGCAGACTGGGAGCCCAGAGACATACATTGCAGATTTCTTGAGGGTTTCAGTGATGGTGCCAGATCTATCCACGACACGGATGATCTATATGTTTGTGGAGGGGTTAGCAGAGCCTCTTCGGGGTCTAGTCAGATCTACTAGACCAACTACAATTCAGGATGCTATTAGCAGGACTAGGGATTTACAGGATGCATTGCTCAGGACTCAGACACCTTACCCCCAGAGACAGGGCTTCCAACCCAAGGGGAAGGATGTGAGGATTCCGCCTCCTAAGGGGAATCCAGGACGGCCCCAGACAGATGATGATGCCAGGAGGGAGCTGAAGAAGAAGCGACTGTGCTTTACTTGTCAGGAGCCGTGGGCACCAGAGCATAGGTGTGCTGCTGGCAAAGCACACTTCATTGAGGTCTTCTCCGAGGATAGCGGGGAAGAGGATGAGGAGGATGACAAGGAGTCAGGAGATAGTCAGACAGCCCAGGATCAGTTGCCACCTCCACCTCCAGGTACAGGAGGTGCAGCTTTTGCACCCACAGGAGGGATCCTTGCACACTGCACATACGAGGGACAGGGAGGCTACGTTGAGGAGATAGGCCTTAGGGTTTTGGAGGAAGGCCAATGTTATAAAAGAGGGAGGAGCCTCCTCATTTCATTCATTCATGGTTGATGATATTGAGCTGGTCATTTTGACTTCTTGAGCATGCTGGCTGTTTAGCGTGTCTGCAGCACTGTTTAGTGTGTTGAGTGTCTCCGGTCGGAGATCTCGCCCTTAGCCCCGGGGGACTTCGAGTGCCTACTCGGGCAAGGTATTTCCTTTAGCATTTTGCAGGAGGTTTTGGTGTTTGGTTTTGTTTCAGAGCTGGGCATTCATAGAGACTGCGCAGTCATTGAGAGGGAGGACGCAGTCCATCTAGGAGGAGCTCCGGTTTGGGATTTTTGCAGGGGTTTGTGCCAGGAGATTTGAGCAGAGGATCAGCCTTTGCCTTTGGGAGGATTTTGGTGGAGTTTGAGGCGGTATTTAATTCATTCCTATTCAGCCTCTGCGCAGAGCCTTGGAGGGCAGCGTAATTCCCCAAGGGGGGTGTTTTTCGGGGGTCGGCCATTTCTGATATGGTTTCTGGGTTTTGCCGAGATTGGTGAGTAGAGGAGGATTCCATATTTTGAGCTCATTCCGGAAAGGGGAACAACCCCTAGTCTTCAGTTCAGTTCAGTAGTAACAGCTACACGACAGTTTTCCAGTAGCTGGGACGCAGTTCAGAGAGCAGCCATTTCCTGTGTATTCTGAGAGTATTTCTTCACTTGCCTTGAGCAAGTTTAGGTGCCATCACTCTGATCACCTATTGTACTTCATTATATTTCTCAGTTTAATAAAATGGCTTAGCATTCTCTCTCTATATTTCTGGATGATTTGTCGTACATTCTTTCTATGCTATTGTATGTCTGCTGCACTGTTATCTTTATGTATTTTCGGGCATTCTAGTTCTATAACACTTAGTGTGTTTATCTCATACTCTTAGACAGAGTCTGGAAAGGGCCAGGTAGCCTCCAGATTTTGTCCTCTTTTCAGAGGCGAAATATCTGGTAAACACCCTCCCAGTCCATCTCTGGTTGGAGTTTGCTGTGTTTTAGAGATATCCCCGAAACGGGATATTACAATTATGCAGCATCAAGGCACATTCTAAGGTATATGCGTGGCACAGTCAAGTATGGGTTGAGATATACCCAAGGAGATGATGTTAGATTATGTGGATTCACGGAAGCAGATTGGGTAGGCAGTTTAGTGGACAGGAAAAGTACCTCTGGGTACTGCTTCACTGTTGGATTAGGGATGGTTTCTTGGTGTAGCAGGAAGCAAAAGTCAGTAGCACTAAGCTTTGGAGAAGCAGAGTATATGGAAACAAGAAGAACTATATGAAAATCTATATGGATTCGGAAGCTGCTAGTGAGCTTTTTCAGTCAGAGGATGGAGGCGCCCAGTGCCTACTATGATAATCAGAGTTACATAAAGCTCTCTAAGAATCCAGTGTTTCATGATAAGTTGAAACACATAGATATTCGATGTCATTTCATCATATATTGTGTACAACGTGGAGCAGTCCAACTACAGTATGTTCCCACAAAAGTGCAGGTTGCAAATATACTCACGAAAGCTCTAGGAAGAGCTAAGTTCGTCTATTTCAGAGAATAGATGGGTATGGTGGAGAACTCATTTCAGTAGAAGAGGCAGATTACCTTGGATGATTATTAGCTGCAGCAGTAGCAAATGAGAGGGAGTTGCAGTGCAGATGCAATGTTGGGAGAAGTACAATAGGGTCAGCAGCAGCAGCACAAATGCAGTGTATATCCGAGTTGTGCAGTGGTTTGTGGGCAGCAGCAACCAAACATCAACAACATAATAGGAGATAATACAGAGATAGAGTGTTGTGACAAGATGTGCAGCACGAAAACACATTCCTCGCTAACAGGGAGTGTTAGTTTTTGTAGCATCGAATGTATTATAGCCACGAAATTTGGTGGAGAGGCAAGAATACATGAGATCTCCAAAACCCAGAAATCGTTTATGGAAATTCCTCTTAGAAGTGTCTCAATTAGATTATAAACCGTTTTTTTAATATTTTCTTAGTCTAAACTTAGGGAATATGGTTAATTAATCACTATTAATTGAGATAAGGTGAGAATAATCTAGAAACTCACACGGATCAATCTAGAGATGATCCTATCCATTGATTAAGGTTTAAACTTGGTCGTTGGTGCTCCAACAGTGGATTATAAGAGGAGATCGATGTGGTGATGGAGAAAACACCAGTGCAGATACTCAGTGCCCAGGCAATTCAATTTTATCTGTGGCAGTAATTTAGCAGAGAAGATAAAGATAGAGGGTGAGTACCAGGTGGAAGAAGAGGGTAGCAGTATTCCTGGAAGAAGTTTTCCAGTTCCAGAAGACGCAAAGGAAGGAAGGTCGAATTTCCCATAAGGTCTGCGTAAGCACTGCGCATAGGGTGACGCAGGAGACTCAACGTAGAGGCTAGGGAGGTAATTTTGAAGGAAGAAATTAGTTGTGGAGTGAGAGAAAATTATCAAAATAATTTTTCTAGTATTTTCCTTAGATTAGGTTGGAATTTGAGCATCTAAATTATTGTACTCAAAATTTCCTTAGATTAGGTTGGCATTTGAGCATCTAAATTATTGTACTCAAAATTGCTGCTGAAGAATAATAATAAAACCCTCATCTGTTGCATTGGTTTTCCCGCATTGGGTTTTTCCAGGGACAATTTTCCAAAAATCACTGTGTCAAAATTCTTGTGTGTATGCTAGAATTTCTCACTTTTCAGTATTTTATTTTTCGTAGTATTTTATGGTGAAAGTTTCAGTTGTGATTTTATTAGTTGTTTGAAATGACACCCTGTTGCCCATTGCATTTGAAATAGATAAAAAATTCACATTTGATGCTACAAAACTAACATTTATTGTAGGTCAAATCTATTTTGTGCATGGTGATTTTGGTTGGTAAATGGCCAAAAGTTTCAAATTGGGTAAAGTGGTACTCACATGTTTGTGAGGAAGCCATGGAAAAGTGTGCTTCGTCGTGTATATATAACTACTTCTTAAGAGAATCATAATAACAAGTTTATTGCATCTTTGAACTACACATTATAGAAAGAATAATTTCCTCAACAATAGTTCAAAATGTACTATAGTACAAATCAAGTTTACCTTGGGCACCCATGTTCATTTTGCAACAATATCAAGTTTATCTTGGGAACCCATAGTCATTTTGCAAGGTGTATGACTGCTAAGGGTACCTTGGGTTGCATTCTTGGTCCTAGGCTTAATGTGAAATAATTTGAAATGAAGTATATTCTTATAATCTAGAATAATTTTGAATGCAATGGTCCTTCTTGTGGCTTTACATCATAGTGTCAGAGATTTTCAATTAAATTATTAAATCAACATCAAGTTTATCTTGGGAACCCATAGTCATTTTACAAGGTGTATGACTGCTAAGGGTACCTTTGGTTGCATTCTTGGTCCTAGGCTTAAAGTGAAATTCTTTGAAATGAAGTATATTCTTATAATCTAGAATAATTTTGAATGCAATGGTCCTTCTTGTGGCTTTACATCATAGTGTCAGAGATTTTCAATTAAATTATTAAATCAACATCAAGTTTATCTTGGGAACCCATAGTCATTTTACAAGGTGTATGACTGCTAAGGGTACCTTTGGTTGCATTCTTGGTCCTAGGCTTAAAGTGAAATTCTTTGAAATGAAGTATATTCTTATAATCTAGAATAATTTTGAATGCAATGGTCCTTCTTGTGGCTTTACATCATAGTGTCAGAGATTTGCAATTAAATTATTAAATCATGCTATGAGTTGTTAGAAGGATCAAGTATATTTGAATTCTACCTTTTTAATACATTGATCAAAGCCTATGTTTAGGCCAATAGGAACAATGATGACTTAAATTTTAGTAAAAAATTTACTATATGTAATATTCCAAATTGAAATGTACAGCAAATAATAGATGCATGAACTAAAATACAACAATAAAAATCTGAACAAGAACACAAATCAGAAAACCCCAAAATCTGGGCAATAGTCCTAAGACATTTTATTAATTATGCCTGGAAAATCAAGTACAATAGGATGAAATCCATGGAACCTGGGTTTGCTACAGCAAGAACCAAAAATCCCAGGTGAGACTGTGTAGGGTCAAGTGCTGGAATTGGCAATCTATAGCTCAAACTTGCCCAGAAACTCCACTGCGAACTGCTGAATGGAATTGGTTGTCCTGCTAAAAATAATGCTCGGAATGCTCTGAAATTGCATCCGCAAGCTCCTCTCCTCAAACCAAAAATACCAAGAAAAGGTTTGGCCTATCTCCAAGCCAAATTCGAACCCACAAAATGGTGCAAAATCCCTAGCGAATTGGCAATTCGCCCTGCTGTAAGAATTAGGATTTCAGGCCCGAATATGGCTCAAAAAATTCTATAAAATTAGTGAGGGACTCCTCCCAATAAACCCAAAAAAACCCAGAAAGTGTTTGGGCTGAATCCACCCACCCCCTTTGACCTCCAACAAGTGGAAATTGCCCAATTTGGCTAGAAAACGCCCAACAAAATTGATACTGCTGAATTAAGCCCAAATCCACCACTAGAAATATCTACCAACTCTAGCTGAATTCTCCCCCGAGGAATACCTCCAATATCTAACACTTATCTCTCTTGAACCTCTATTCCTCCAGCCCCTATGCACTTCCAAAAATGTAGAATTTCGGCCCCAATAATTCTCTCAACTCATCCCTGCTAATCACCACAACATATCCGGCTAAATTAGGTGAAAACCCCTACAAATCCTCCAGTGTTCTGCTCCTCCGTAACTGATCTCCCCACAAGAAATTTGAACCACTTCTGCACGCCAGACGAAAAACGTACAAGCTGAAATAACTTGCAAATATGCCTAATGGAAACTCTGAATTGAGCTCCCCAAATTGCTTCACTAGGGAGACACTCAAAGTTCTCTGAAATGATGGTGTAATTCCCGCTTGGATATTCCTTGTGCTGAAGAGCACGATTGTATTGGATAAGTAGCTCAAGAGAACTAATGTTAAATTGTCAAATGATCAAAGATACCAAATGGAGGCCTCCAAGCTCTATTTATAATTGTTGGGCCTCTCTCCCTTGGTTCTCCGCCTTCCACTAATTTGCACCCCTTCCTTTCTCTCTCTTCTCACTAGTGCAAATTGCTCCATTGGGTCGAATTTCCTTCTCTTGTGGCCCCCAAATTCCACTAGAGCTATAAATTTCTATTTCTCCTAATTCCCATACGCCAAAAAAGTATCTAATGCCCAAATGACAAAATTGTGCTATTCTTAGCTCCTCCCCAATAAAATCCATTAATCCCTTCAAATGAAAAATCAAAATGGGGTATATTACAGTCCTCCCCACCAAAAATTGTTTGACCTCAAGCAATGCTTTAACAACACCCTCTCTAACAATGGATCCTCATTGTCACTACAAAATATACCAAAGTCCCAAATATGCCATTGGATCGTCCCTGATCTTTGCACTGTACTGTAGTGAAGGAGTCCCTTGATGTTAGGATCCCAAGCGAACCCGTTCAACATGAAGCACCCCTTGCTCCACTCACTATCTTTCCAAATATAGACGTTAGAAGCCCTCTTCCTACCACCAATAAGTAGAGCCTACTAATAATGTAAAACTCTGTCAAAATCCTCGTAAAGCTTCCCTAACGAGTAGTCCATCTCATGCACTCTAAAGGTGGGCCCCTGAAGATACAACCCAATCCCTATGCGAATGAAGTCTCCCCTGCATGAGCTCCTCCTGACATCCTCCTCCTGATAATGAACTGAATCACCTACTATCTTGGCCGTACTCACTAAGTGGTGGAGTGTCCAACCAATCAACTGGATCCCTAGGTCCAGTACCCATACTAGAGGTCCACGATTCCCCATCCTCACTGCCTGCTGCTATGGCATGTTTTTGGTTGTTGGGACCCCCCTGTGCCTCGTCCTTGACCCTTGTATGTATCCAATGGATGGGAACCCAACATCAAGGATCTATCCTACATATGAAAAACTACTCTGATCCTGCTATACCACACAATGAAATTTTATATTCTAGCTCCTGATGATGTACCCGGATACTGCCTGGAGCCTAGGCATCCTCCTGCTAACAAGGACTACCATTTCATGTACCACATACTCACATAACATCTCGAGATGTCTTACCGATAGTACACCCTGCAACTCACTCATGGTCACCTCCCTAATCCTGCCCCCGTTAGCTCATGCGCTGACCAAATACCACAACTGAGAAGTCTCCCCTTGGTTACTTTGTGTCCCAACTAACTATCTAGAGCGAGATTCTCGTGTCCTGCAATTCGTGATGAATGTATCAAGTGAAAACACCCAACTCCTCTGCGCTTGCCAACAATGTAGAAGTTAGAGAGACATGCGAGTCCCCATGGATATCATCAAATGATGCTCATCTGCTTCCTCATCGATCCTAGGTGAGTTGCATCCAATGGTACACCTAATGCCCTTGTCCATAATACAACTTGGAGGTAACACTCTAAGAGCCTATTGTGCCGCATCATGTGCCACTGCATACCACCAAGTATCACCACACTCCTCAGCATGCCACTATATGCTGCAGACTATCCCTATACACCACGGGATCACCCTCCCTGTTGTTGTATCACCCTGTACCGTCGAGTGTCCCATATACACCATTGCATCTATCGCCCCATTAACAAATCCAATGTGGTGTGAGTCACTACCCTTACTCCATGGTGTGAACCCATGCATCGCGGCACACCACCACAGTGCACACACCTCCGTGCTCACTTATGAGCCACTTCCCAACACTGTATGCCCCTACACGCCACTAGATGCCATGATCTAAAGATGAGACAATATGCGTCGGACCACATCCTACTGGTATCGCCTCCTCTATTGTCGCATCACCATTCCCTTTGATGCTTCCAAATCCTCCCTGACAGACATGAGAGGTGAATCTTGCTATGTGCTAGTGGCGATGCCACCACTGCGCTTCTCCTCCATGACCACTATCCCCCACATAATTGGGGAGAACCCTCGACTCCATACAAGGAACTGTTTGGTGGCTTACCAATGCCACCTCCTTCGAAAAGCTCTTGCCAGAGTATATTGATCATCCTATGATCCCATCTACAACCATCATACCAAGACAACCCAAGGAGTCTATCTCTAAATTGGTTGTTTACTGGTGCTGACTGAAACTCCCCTAGCAAATGTGTGCACTCAACCGCTAGGACAACTATACCACCAATGTCGTAGTCAACCGACAAATCTGGGGAATGATAGGTAGTCCCGCCTGCATACTATTGCCAGTTTGGTCTTTCGGTATCCCCAATACCTGGAAGCTCCCACTGAGCTTCACCTCGGTCCACTATCATCTCCATAGCCCACTCCACTAGGTACGAACTCAGAATATATCGCCATCCAACCCCAAGAGAGGGATCGAATGTACAAACTCTCGTAGACAGAATAAGCCCTCCATCTTGTGAATGTTGCACCCCGCGCAACTCATGTCGCCTCCTCTCACCATCATGGTCAACACACAATATCTGACAAGGTGATTCTCCCTCTCCCTCTCCAATGTGTAGAGGCAACCTACTAGTACTACCAACCTCATCTGTGTATGCCTTAGTGGGGCTGCCCATCTCTCCAATGTGCATTCCAACTGAACCATTAAGAAACCCAACCATTCCCCAACGCGTGTCAGTTCGGCCACTGACTTGGCACAAACCGCTCTCATGTCCTCCAACTCCTCGTTCTACTGTAGAATGGCCTCTCTCATTGTCATGGCCTTCTTTCTCATTGTCGAGGGCTATTATCATCTGTAAACTCGGTCACAGCTCTGGACACCTCTATCTCTTTTGACACCTCTTCAACGACATATATGTCTCCAGGAACCTCACCAATCTGTTGTGGGTAGTCATTGTCTAGAATATTGGTCACAACACTGGGTACCTCATCAACTGTTGGCATCTCATCCATGGGTGGTACCTCCTCAACCGATGGCCCTCTGAGTGTATTCTCTATTCTCTCCACTAAGGTGTCAACCGAAGCTACTGAAGGAATCTCCAACAAGGGTGACTCATGCATCATGTTGGGTGTATCTACATGCTCCTCACAATCCTGTGTGCCCTTAGCCTCATGCTCAACCTTCTCCTCAAGCTCCTGATATCTAAAGCTAGGTATCCACTAGCAAAATCACCTACTGGTCTTACCCTCTAACTTTCCCTCACCTGTCTGCTCCTTTTCAGGAGATTTGGTGCCTTGATTTTGTCAACTCTCCCCAAATGGTGTAGATGGTTGTACCCCCACAACATGTGCACCTCTAGTGTCTCTATTGTAAGGATAACGATGGATCTTGTCCGACACCTTCCTCAACTGAGCCAACATCTCATCGTTCCAGCGGATTCCACCCAAAAATTCCTGCATACTATAATATTCCCAAATTTTCACCTGATATTTGGATTATTAGAGTTCTTAATTTTCTTAATGAATTAAGTAAATAAAATGGTGGAGGGACCCATAATCCTCAAGATGAATAAATATCTACTTTTTGTGTGTGAATGTGGATTAATTAAGCCTAGATCTACATTATGAGGTAGTTGAGCAACTACTAATGTGAATGGAATTGAAGATCATGTCTCATTAATGAGATAGATCATGGAGGTTGACATTGGAAGAGATCAAACGGAAGATCATGGAGCATTCATGATGAGATGATGGAGGAAGTTGTGCAATTAATGCACACATGATGGAGAGGGTGTATATTGCACCTAGACATGATGGATGACTTGGATAGACAATGCAGTCAAACATGGAGGATCTTGTCCACATGCACAACGCAGTTTAGATGAGGGACAAGGCATGGGAAGGCTCAAACACTATATAAAGAAGATGAAGACAAGAATGAGGACATGCTTGAGATTATTGATGTTGAGGATCTGTTTAGATCTGGAATTGTCATGTGACATTCCATTGCTTTCATGGGCTATTTAGCAAAGATTGCAAGTGATGTTTAGCACAGGGTATTCCTGGTCGGGAATCCCACCTCTTTCTTTGAGTAGCTCTGGAAAGAGTATTGTACTTTATTCTACATTAGGCATTAGTGCCACTTATATTTTCCTACTTTATGTAGAACATTCATATTTAAAAATTTCCGATTTTTTAAGATTAGTTTGGAAGTTGGAGGTTGTCTTCAGTATTTTAGCTGGAGAACTGGTGAAGGTTTATTCCTATCACCTTGGGCTTAAAGATCAGCATCCCCAGAGCTTCATATCAGATTGGCATAAGGCCAAAAGTTATTGACCTCCTATCAGTAGTAGTTCCATCCAGAATTACGTTGTCAATATTGCAGATCCAAAGGAGGAAGGAAGTTGCTAGCATTTCAGTTAATAATCCTGTGACGGATCATCCCCTCACCTTGCCATCAGTATTTCCATCAGCCTGGAGTTTATTGCAGCATATTTTAGCAGGCATAGAGCCTCTCTTTCCCTTACAAAGCATTTTTTATGAGCAATTGTGCAGCAGCAACTGTAATCATCATTGGAGGATTGAGAAGCTAGATCTAGAGCTTCTAGCTTGTAGATCTGAAGGAGGGATCAGCCCTTCAAGCTTAGATCTGATCTTGTGACATATTTCAGCCATCTATATGTCAGATCTAGCTTCAAATCTGTAATCCTAGCAGATTAAGGATCAAACCTAGGAGGGTGATTTTCCAAAGTTGTACATCTAGAAAATCCTTTTTGGGTTATCTTGGGAACCCATCACATTGGCCAGATCTTGAATCTTGGCATCATTAGAGCTCATAAGCTCCCTATATCTGCATTTTCCTTTGCGGGATTTACATATATATCAGCAGCAGCAAGGACATCGTAGTATTTCTTATGTAAGCTCACCAATTACACATTGTTAGTTGCAGCACCATTGTAGGGTGATTCTAGGCCTTCTCTTGGGCTAGATCTACTCATTTTCTAAACATTGTGTAACTGATTCATCTCCATATAATAAAATGGCTCAGCTTCTCTGTAAATTCTGATGTTGTCTTGAGATTTATTGTTTACTTAGTTGCAGTTCTTATATTGTGTTTAAGTATTACTGCATTCTCCCCTTTGGGATATTACAGTGGTATCAGAGCATAATCTTGGCTCAGCCTGTGTACTTCAGCCAATATGCTATAAGAAGAAGAAGAGAAGAAGAAGAGATCTAAAATGATGGAAGGAATGAGTTTCATCTCATCTCTTTTTAGATCTAAGAAGGACCTCACCAAGGAGATCAAGCAAAGAAAAATGGAAAGAAGAAGTGAAACCACATTAGGGTTCCAAGATGAGGAAGTTCCATGTACTTCCTATTAGCAAAAAGAAGATCCGGTATTGCATAGAGCTCCAAAGAAACATGCTATGCCCTTTTATTTTGAAGACAAGAGGCATGAAGATGGAGGAAACTTAGATCATGATATTCTAAGTGAGTATCTTGCAGAATATAAGTCTCAACCTAGAGCTTTCAAGGAGAATCTAACTCTCCCACAGTTCATTCAGCTCAAAGAAGAAAGGAGACCTAGCAGCAATAGAAGAAAGAGGCACAATAGATTCTATTTGCCTACATTTGATGGGTCTTCCTCAAGAAATGTTAAGGCTTGGAGGAAAGAGTTAGATTCATTTTTTATGCTACATCCTGTGGCTAAAAAAGAGGTTGTCCAACTTGCAGCACTTCATCTTTTAGGTGAACCCAAGGATTGGTGGTTTAGTCAGATGGAGCATCCAAAGGTGACTAAATATTCAGATTTCTTTCACAAGTTGAGGAAGAAGTTTGATGTAAAGAAGACATAGATGTGCCATAAAGAGACATTTCCTAAGGAAATAGAGGAGGATGTCAATCTTGTCACTCTGGACAAGAGGTCACTACATTCACCACCAACTGCAGAAGTACTTGCATCTAGAGAAGAGGCACTTGCAAATTTGCAAGATAGTCTTGAGCTCTTGACACATAGAGTCCCATGCATGATTCAAGAGATGCATGAGGAAGAGGAGGAAGATTCCAACGCTGGTACATTGGAAGAAGAGTAGCCATCTCTCTTACCAGCAGTTGGAGACACCATTGTCCCGTTTGGAGGAACTCTTGTGTTCTGTCAAGAGGTTCCCACATATTAGATGATCCAAGGTATGCATACACATTCATTACCTATTGTTTCAGTAGATCTTATTGAAACTTATGGGGACATGGCATCAGGGCCAATGCATAACCAAGGGTTAGATCAAAATGCTGATTTAAAGCAGCAACATATCACAGCACAGAGGACCCTTGATCTAATCAAGGAGGAGATGAAAAGCTATCCCAGTTTGTCATGGATGGACTACATTCAATCCTTTGAGTTGAAGTGTGGATTTTCAGAAAATGGGATGAGCATGATCCTATGTACAATCACTGGTTATGAGATTAGTATTGTACCTTGTTTTGAGATAGTATATGTATTACCCTGCAGATCTACAGCACTATCACTTAGTAGCAGTGATAATGAAGAGGCCCCATTATTCTTGGAGCATTCTAAAGATAGCTTCACTTATGAAGCAATGGAGGTTAAGATGATGAATGGTAGAAATATTGAGATGAGACATATTTTCTCCTTTCTTGATGACACTTTCTCAATGAGCATTTCACAGCTCAAAGAGAGACTTCTACCTGCAGCAGATCCAGAACCTCATTGGTTTTGGAAGGCCATGGATGAGAAGAATATCTCATTGGAGGTGCACTTCAACATTTCATGGAGTGAAAAGTTCTTTAACAATTTGAGAAGGTTGGTGTCCTACAATGGGAGGATACCAAGTATTTTCAAAATGAGATCCATCATCCACATCGGGATGAATAGTTGATAGTATGGAGCAAGGGGTTGCCAAACCACTTGCAGATCTATGACACAGGCCAGCAAGAAGCATGGTTATGCTAGTTGCTCTTGGTTGAGAATGGCTACCACTCAATGAGTCATAATTTTCTAATTCATGCCTTACACATCACTAGGAGAATGCAGAAGAAAAAAACATGGTTACTATGGTTATTGAGAAGAGAGTTTGGACATCACATGTTATATCTTATGTCCTTGTATTTACTCTTGTTTGGGATATGTCTCATATCTTTACATGTATTTTTGTTTGGGATGTATCTCATGCTCATGTATGTACTTGGGTTTGGGAGAAAGTATAACTCTCACATGATGTGGCATAAGGGAGCTTGTTTGTATTATGTTGATGAGACATCTTAGATGTCCATTACTTTATTGTTGCTCCATGACTTGCATCATGATAATGCAAGGAGTCAGCAAGAATCCTTGTTGCTATGGTTACTATTGGGAGAGTATGGGCTGAATTCTTCCCATACATTGCATGTGACTGTTGGAGGATGGCAACAGGAGGCCTTACAGCGTTAACTTCCGTTGGGAGATTATGGTTATTGTACATGGTATGATGATGATTAGATGGGGCAGAAAGATGCCTTGTTAAGGTGGCTTCTCTTGAGAGAATATGGCCACTACATTTGGTACAATGATGATGTGGTATGGCAGCAAGAGGCATTGCTGCATTGGCTTCTTTTCAGAGAGTATGGCTCTCATATTCTCATTGATGATTTGGCATGGCAACAAGAAGCATTGTTGCGGTGGCTTCTTTTGAGAGATTATGGCTCTCTTACTTGTTTTCATGATGATATAGCATGGCAGCAGGAGGATTTACTGCGTTGGTTGTTATTACGAGAATATGGTTTGACATTGTTTATATTTTCCCATATGTCTCTACTTCTTGTTTTTCACTATGATGATGTGATGTTTGATTCCTACATGGCCAAAATGGCTAATGATGAGGGCATTGATGTATGTAACCTACTCTATGTATCATGGGTTGGAGAGATAGTTCATGAGTTGGGACTTTCCACTTTGGGAATGAACCACTTTATCTTATGTATCTCATGTATAGAGGAGAACTTTGGTCATCATATGGTTGCGACTTGGAGATTCATTGATGAGGATGGGTATCTAACTTTTCAGTTGGAAGCCATTCTAGACATTCTAGAGGGGCAGCTTTGGAGCTGGACATGCATGACACATTGCGGCCGATGGGAAGGCCTTCTACATGAGGATGCCATTTGGAGGGAGGATGTTTGCTGTAGCATCTAATTTTGCAGTTTCTTGAGGACAAGCAACATTTTGCTGGGGAGGACTGTAATATTCCCAAATTTTCACTTGATATTTGGAATATTAGAGTTTTTAACATTCTTAATGAATTAAGTAAATAAAAGGGTGGAGGGACCCATAATCCTCAAGATGAATAAATATCCACTTTTTGTGTGTGAATGTGAATTAATTAAGCCTAGATCTACATTATGAGGTAGTTGAGCAACTACTAATGTGAATGGAATTGAAGATCATGTCTCATTAATGAGATAGATCATAAAGGTTGACACAATCAACTGAGATCTTGGAAGAGATCAAACAAAATATCATGGAGCATTCATGATGAGATGATGGAGGAAGTTGTGCAATTAATGCACACATGATGGAGAGGGTGTATATTGCACCTAGACATGATGGATGACTTGATAGACAATGCAGTCAAACATGGAGGATCTTTTCCACATGCACAATGCAGTTTAGATGAGGGCCAAGGCATGGGAAGGCTCAAACATTATATAAAGAAGATGAAGACAAGAATGAGGACATGCTTGAGATTATTGATGTTGAGGATTTGTTTAGATCTGGAATTGTCATGTAACATTCCATTGCTTTCTTGGGCTGTTTAGCAATTTTCCACATGCACAATGCAGTTTAGATGAGGGCCAAGGCATGGGAAGGCTCAAACATTATATAAAGAAGATGAAGACAAGAATGAGGACATGCTTGAGATTATTGATGTTGAGGATTTGTTTAGATCTGGAATTGTCATGTAACATTCCATTGCTTTCTTGGGCTGTTTAGCAAAAATTGCAAGTGATGTTTAGCATAGGGTGTTCCTGGTCGGGAATCCCACCTCTTTCTTTGAGTAGCTCTGGAAAGAGTATTGTACTTCATTCTACATCGGGCATTGGTGCCACTTATATTTTCCTACTTTCTGTAGAACATTCATATTCAGAAATTGCAGATTTCTGAAGATCAGTTTGGAAGGTGGAGGTTGTCTTCAGTATTTCAGCTGGAGAATTGGTGAAGGTTTATTCCCATCAACTTGGGCTTAAATATCAGCATCCCTAGAGCTTCATATCATATCTAGCATTAGGCCAAAAGTTATTGACCTCCTAGCAGCAGTAGTTCCATCCAAAATTACGTTGTCCATATTGCAGATCTAAAGGAGGAAGGAAGTTGCTAGCATTTAAGCTAGTAATCCTGTGAGGGATCATCCCCTCACCTTGCCATCATTATTTCCATCAGCATGGAGTTTATTGCAGCATATTTCAGCAAGAATAAAGCCTCTCTTTCCCTTACAGCGCAGTTTTTATGAGCAGTTGTGTTGCAGCAGCTGTAATCATCACTGGAGGATTGAGAAGCTAGATCTAGAGCTTCTCGCTTGTAGTTCTAAAGGAGGGATCAACCCTTCAAGCTTAGATCTGATCTTGTGACATATTTCAACCATCTATATGTCAGATCTAGCTTCAGATATGTAATCCCAACAAATTAAGGATCAAACCCTAGGAGGGTGATTTTCCAAAGTTGTAGATCTGGAAAATCCTTTCTGGGTTATCTTGGGAACCCATCACATTGGCCAGATCTTGAATCTTGGCATCATCAGAGCTCATAAGCTCCCTAGATCTGCATTTTCCTTTGCAGCATTTACATATATATCAGTAGCAGCAGGGACAACGCAGTATTGCTTCTGTAAGCTCACCAGTTACGCAGTGCTAGTTGCAGCACCATTGTATGGAGAATTCTAGGCCTACTCTTGGGCTAGATCAACTCATTTTCTGAACATTGTGTAACTCATTCATCTCCATATAATAAAATGGCTCAGCTTCTCTGTAAATTCTGATGTTGTCTTGAGATTTATTGTTTACTTAGTTGTATTTCTTATATTGTGTTTAATTATTACTGCATTCTCCCCTTTGGGATATTACACATACTAAATCTTCCTTGAGCCGTGGATTTGAATATGGTTCAACTTGTCATTGTGCATATATGCCCTAATCTTCCATGATCTAGTTGACTACCCCACGATGGGCCAAGATCATGGCTTTGATACCATTGTAATATTCCAAATTGAAATTTACAACAAATAACAAATTCATGAACTAAAATACAACAATAAAAATCTGAACAAGAGCAAAAATTAGAAAACTCCAAAATCTAGGTAGTAGTCCTGAGCCATTTTATTAATTATGCATGGAAAATCAAGTACAATAGGATGAAATCCATAGAACCTAGGCTTTCTACAACAAGAAACGCAAACCCCAGGTGAGAATATCTGGGATTAGGTGCTAGAATTGGCCCATATCTATAGCTCAAACTTGCCTAGAAACTCCATTGCGGACTGTTGAATGGAATTGGTCGTCTTGCTCAAAATAATGCCTGAAATGCTCTGAAATTGCAGCCACAAGCTCCTCTTCCCAAACCAATAAATAACCAGAAATTTTTTTTTCCTATCTCCAAGCCAAAGTCGAACCCACAAAATGGTGCAAATTCCCCAGCTAACTGGAAATTCACCCTATTGTAAGAATTAGGGTTTCAGGCCCGAATATCGCCCGAATTTTTTTGTAAAATTAGTTTGAGACTCCTCTCAATAAACCCACAAAAACCCATAAATGGTTTGGGCCTAATCCACCGACCCTCGGTGACCCTTGACAAGTGAAAATTCCCTAATTTGGCCAGAAAATGCCCCACAAAACTAATACTGTTGAATTAATCCCAAATCCACCACTGGAAATATTTCCCAACTCTGGTTGAATTCTCCCCTGAGGAATTCCTCCAATCTCCGACACTTATCTCTCCTCAACCTCTATTCCTCCATCCCTTGTGCACTTCCAGAAATGTAGAATTTCAACCCCAAGAATTCTCTCAACTCATCCCTATTAATCACCACAAAATATCCCGCTAAATTAAGTGAAAACCCCTGCAAATCCTTTGGTGTTTTGCTCCTCCATAATTGATCTCCCCACAAGAAATTTGAACCACTTTTGTGCCTTATGGAAGAAAAAAACGTACCGACCGAAATAACTTGAAAATATGGCCAATGGAAAATCAAAATTGAGGTCCCCAAATTGCCTCACTAGGGAGACACTCGAAGTTCTCTGAAATGAGGGTGGAATTCCTGCTCGGAAATTGCTTGTGCTGAACAACACGGTTGTCTTGGCTAAGCAGCTCAAGAGAACTAATGTTAAATTTTCAAATGATCAAATATACCAAATGTAGGATTCCAAGCTCTATTTATAATTTTTATCCCTCTCTTCCTTGGTGGTCCCCACCTTCCACTAATTCACACCCCTTGTTTTCTCTCTCTTTTCTCACTAGTGTGAATTGCTCCATTGGGTCGAATTTCCTTCTCTTGTGGCCCCCATATTCCACTAGAGCTATAATTTTCCATTTCTCCTTTGCCAAAAATGTCTCCAATTCCCAAATGACAAAATTATGCTATGCTTATTACCTCCCCAATAAACTCCATTAATCCCCTCAAATGAAAAATCAAAATGGGGAATATTACACTATAACCAAATGACAAAATTATGCTATGCTTAGTACCTCCCAAATAAATTCCATTAATCCCATCAAATGAAAAATCAAAATAGGGAATATTACAATATAGTACAAATCAAGTTTAGCTTGGGAACCCATGGTCATTTTGGATATAGTTTAGCTTGGGAAGGGAACCCATGGTCATTTTTCAAGGTGTATGACTACTAAGGGTACCTTTGGTTGCATTCTTGGTCCTAGGCTTAAAGTGAAATTATTTGAAATGAAGTATATTCTCATAATCTAGAATAATTTTGAATGTAATGGGCCTTCTTGTGGCTTTACATCATAGTGTAAGAGATTTGCAATTAAATTGAGCTATGAGATATTTGCACTTAAATTGAGCTATGAGTTGTTAGAAGGATAGTGTATATTTGAATTCTATCTTTTTAATACATTGATCAAAGCCTATGTATAGGCCAATAGGATCAATGATGTGACTTAAATGTTTAGTCTCATAGATATTTGAGTTGGTCCCTCGCAATGTTGCAAAACCTAGAGTCGATAAAAACTCAACAAGGTCAACCACTCAAAAAATCATAAGACTAAAAAACATGGTGAAAACTCAAAGAACCTCGACAAGCATGAGCATAACCTGAAAATATCAGAAAACACAAAAAAACTAGCAACCGAAAACTAATAAGAACCCAAAAAACTCTCAAGAAGTCCTAGTAATCAAGAATTCGCAAGTTATGTCAAAATAACTCCCCTCACATCATTCATGCTAGGAAAAGAAAATTCCAAGGTATAACGTTTAAAGTGCTTCAAAGGAGTCACATGGAATAAATATATTTTGTTGCTGAGGAGAGTTCGGAGGGGACGGAATGGAGAATGCTAGCGAACTTTCCCTTGCCCTAGGGTTTCAAACCCCAATCGCTGTCGCCGCTAGCTAGATCGCGCCGACCTGGTTCTGCCGCCATGATTCTGAATGCAGGAAGACCTCTGCGAGGAGAAGGATCGGTCATCTGCTCATTCGCAACAATGTGGAGGATGAGATGATGCCTGGAGCTTGGGGGCGATTTCTCGCGGGGGAATGGTGCGTTTTACAACACGCAACAGTCACGGCCGCCACAATCCTTTGGCCGTCTAACTGCGAGATGGCAGGATGGTGCGACCTGGACTTTCCTTTATATGGCCGCCGGCCCATTCTTCTCTACGCCTTTGTTAGCATATTTTTAACCTTGGCTACTGCTGCTCTGAACTTCCACATGCAGAAGCAGTCTCACCTGGATCTAGCGCTAGCCATGAAGCCCAGTGAACTCACTGAAACAACTTCGATGCCCCTTTCTGGCAGCCGGGATCCTTCTCATCCCCAGCAAACGACTTTTCAGATTCAAATAATTCTTCTGACGGGAAAAACCCTGCTCCTTGGGGTCCAACCTTCATTTACAGTGCACCATCTCTCAAAGATTCTCGAACAAAGGTTGGGGATCCCTTCCTCCCTTCTGCGGCTCCTCTTCGCAGGTAAGCAGCGTGACTACAATCTGCCTCTTTCCTATTACAAAATTGCAAGAAATTCCACAGTGCTCCTATCACTTCGGCTAAGGGGACGTGCTGTTGGGCAATCCTCCGCCTCCAAAGGTTTTTCCTATAAAGATGCGGTTCATGCACAACCTGCCAAGAAGACTGCCCAACCAGCTGAGGCTCCCAAACCTTTCTTGGTGGACAAAATGGAGAAAGCCCCTGCTATTGAAATCACTCATCCTTCTCTGGATGATCAATACCAGACATTTGCAGAAACAACCATCATTTGCAGATTTAATGGACTATGGCCCCGTACTGTTGATCTATACCAGTGGATCCACACCAATTGGACCAACAATAGCAAAGTCTTCTTATGCTCGAAAGGCTTCTTTATTGTAGTCTTTGCCTTCAACGAAGATTACCAGAAGGCCTTAACGGGAGGCCCCTGGTTCTGGGGTTCAGCTGGACTTTTCCTCACCCCCTGGTTCCCAGACTTTGACCCCTCTACTGCTGTCATCACCAAGCTTCCTATCTGGGTCAAGCTTCCAAATCTCCCTGCGCATCTTTGGAATTTTGATGTCTTTCAAGTAATTGGGGACACCCTAGGCCGCTTCCTGGCAACAGATACATCAAGGGGGGAGAAAGGTATATATACCTTTGGCAGAATTTGCGCGGAAATTGACATTAGCAAAGGGCTACCAAATCAGATCATCCTTAAAATTGGGGACTTCCGTTGGGCGCGAACGTTGGACTATGAGAACACAGCCTTCAGGTGTCGCCATTGCCATCAGACAGGCCATCTCCAGAACACATGTGCAACGTTCCTCGACAAAAAGAAGAACCTCAATCGCAAATCCAAATCCAAGAGCTGGAAACCTTGTGATAGACCCCCTATGGATGACTTAGAGTCCTCTAGCTCTGATGAGGAGGATATTGAAGTGGAAGAGGATAATTTGGAGCATCCGAACAACCTGTCCTCAGATCGACCCGAGGATCCTTCTGCGCCTTTGATCTCGCAGAAACGCTCTCATGAGTCTTCTTCTTCCGACTCAGACAAGGAGACTTTACCTTTAGCACAGAACAGTCTGCAAGTGGTTCCAGTCCAGCCAGATCAGAATGGTTGGGTCAAAGTCAGTAAAAAGAAAGGGAAAAAATGTCGATTGGGAGACTCTGCCCATGCTGGGTAGACTCCTTAGTCTGGCTCGCTCTTTTCTATTCTCTTTGTTACCTTTTGCTTATGCCATGGTTGCTCTATGGGACCGAGGTTGATACTATATCATTTCCGGTTCCCTTGCTTTTTAGCTTCGCTTCTATGCAAGCTCTGATTGTACCATATATCTCTTCTTAATAGAATTAGTCTTATTCAAAAAAAAAAAAAGTGCTTCAAAGGAAAAGGGATAAAAACAGAAAAAAACATGTTATTTCAACTATGAATCCTAGTAGGATCACAAATGTAGTGCGAAAATTCAAATTCACTTCAATCGCTGTACTAGATGTACAAAGGTCGCGTATATCTCAACTTATCATCAATTCTAGAATTTTGGTTTAGCTGATTTCATTGCTTCATCAAACTGTTATCTTGTTTGTGGGGTAATATTTCATTCAACAACTTTTGGAAGTGTATTTTTTTCATTAATGGGAAGGGAGGCAGTGAGGAAGATATAGTGACCATTCCTAGTGAAATGGCCCTTGCCTTTCTTGACACCAAACACTAAGTCAACCTTATAAGGAATATTCCAAATGTTCTAATCTGAATTTTGGAAGCACATTTTCCTCTTAATTTATCTAGAATTCATGCTTCAGGTCCACCAAACAAAGCTCCAATTTAGGAGTGAATTTTGGCTTTATTTAGCAATTGGTGAAATTTCATAAGTCTTTTGCACAAAAAATTGTAGCATCAAAACAGATCCTTAATATAATATTAGGCTGGACAAATGATTATCAATTAATTAAGAGTTCAGATCCACCAAACAAAGCTCCATTTTAGGAGTTAATTTTGGCTTTATTTTTGCAATTGGTGAAATTTCATGAGTCTTTTGCATAGAAAATTCTAGCATCAAAATAGACAATATTAGGTTGGAAAAAGGAATATGGAATAATTAAGAGTTCATTTGAACCCCATTTATACATTCTTCAGTTAAGATAGGAAATTTTAAATGGTCATTATGGAGAAAGACCATGTAGATTACTTCGAAAAGGAAGAAGAAACATTTGAAAAAGGGACGAGTTAAGTCTAGCAAGGATGAAGGGCTTATTGTGATGTATCCATAATAGAAGATCGAAGGGCTTATTGTGATGACCCCATAGGGGTTATTGTGATGACTCCATAATAGAAGATCCATTTGAAAATGCTAGGGTAAACCTAAATCTAAGAACAAAATTCCAATAGACTTCATAGTAACAGTCTTAAATGATAGCACGGGTGATAGAATGCCAATACATACATCTCCCAACATCAATGAATGTCATCCCTTGTGAAAATCTAACATGGATGGAGATGTTGACTGATCCAAGTCATCAACAAGGCTTGAAAAACAAGACCTATGCCTAACAAGGGAGGAGGAAGGATAAATTTGCAAGTTGGGGGTTCTTGAGGACATAACAAAGTTTGGATTAAATGATCTATCATGGGAGGAGTTGGTAAGATAATATTTTAGAGAATCCTAAGCCAAAGGAATAGTCAAAAACCTACTTTAAGGAAGTAACAAATGTAGGTGGAAATGCATGAAAATGCATAATGAGAAGGTTAAATTAGTAGCAAGAAAAGACATGGGATAAGAAGACAATATAAACTCAATGAGTAAAGCCCTAATCCTCCATTTCATAGGAAACACATTGTAAAAATGAGGAAACAAGTGGTGGATGAAGAAAAATTGGTTAGGATTGTTGGGATATTTGAAAAAATACCATATTTGGATAAGAGGTTAGCCTTCTAGTTTTGATCAAAAGTTGAAGTGAAAAAAGATCTAGCTTTGAACCAATACTAGGGTCTATCATACCTCGACATCCAAAGGTGTAGGCATGATTTTGATCCAAGAAAAGAATACGTACATGCAACCCATTTTGGTGGAACTTCGAAACTTACTACTGGAACTATGAATTGAGAAAGGTGTTGAAAGTTCAGGAGTTGGAATAAGAAAATTCATTGACTTGAAACAAGGGTTTTACTTGAAAGTTGATAGAGGGTAGTTAAGATTTTGGTCGAAACTAACCTGAGGGAGGGTAGGTTTTGTTGATAATTGTATCTTGAGCAAGTACTTTAGCAAAAGCCTAGGTGTCTAGGAAAATGCAAAAGTCACCCAAGGTCTCCTTAGGACACTAGTCACCCCAGATCTCCTTAGGACACTTATCATGTTAGGTCCCTATATTACTAGTATAGTCCCTTATTGTTGTTAGTGTAACCCCCTTATTGTTATTATTGTACCCTTGTAACCCCCATTTTATTATTATTGTGCCCGTAAATTATTATTGTTAGGTCGGCTAGGATTACATTGTGGCCCACTAGGATTACATTATGGCCCCATGGACTCCTATATATAGAAAGGAGGTTTTGTAAATTGGATCATCCAAGAATTGTTCATTTATGTAATGTATTGGAGATTGCCCCCTCGAAGTGGCTTATTTCTAAGGAGTTGATATCTCTTTTCTTCTATTTTTGGAGCTGGTTACACAACATTTGGTATCAAAGCTTTGGATTCTAGGGTTTCGCTGCTCCAAACAGGTCATCGTGGCATTTTCGCTATAACTTTTTTTCTACGAAGTTTCAGTAGCTGAAATTTTTAGGGTGCGACGCCGAAATCCTGAGGAAGATTGTCTAAACATTTCAGAGCTTGGTTCGCAATAGTTTTGGAGATATGATCTGTGGAAGTTAGGTCTTTTTTCAGGCTCCTAAACATGTCATCGTGGAATTTGCACTATAATTTTTTTTCTACAAAGCTTCAGAATCTGAAGTTCATTTGGTGCGAAGCTGAAATCTTAAGGAAATTTTTCAAAAAATTTCAGAGCTTTGTTCGCAATATTTTTGGAGATATGATCTGTGGAAGGTAGTGCTTTTTCAGGCTCCTGAATTTCATCTCAAAGAGGTGATCGTGGGAAAATTTTAATAACTCTCTCTCTGGGAATCAGATTGGAGTGCCGTAAAAAGTGGTCACAAGTACACAGACTGTAGTTTCTTGGCTATTAATTTCAGAGACAAAGGATGAAACAGTGACACGTGGCAAGTCGTACAAGTTCGCTCTACTGAACCAGTCCATAATTAGGTCATTGTGGGAGATTGGACACAACTTTGTCTTGGAGAATCCAAATCAGGTCAGACCTATGGCATTCGAAAGATAATTCAGAAAGCTACGTCGGTACCAAAATTCAGATATTGAAGTGCTGCAATCACAAAGATAATCCAATTTCAATATCGAGCTCCTTAAAAGCAAGAAAAAAGGTGTGTATTTTTTTTCCGAAATGCATAAGTCTTGTTTGAAAAATCAATTTGAATTGATTCCAAGGGCATATTGTAGAATAGTGTAATATCCCCAAAGGGAAATAACCAGTAATAAACAGAAATATGCCAGATAGATAAAGAAAATACAATG